>SDVV010006131.1:0-18675 GCA_016164225.1 Gammarus roeselii
CCCCTCACCTGGTCCTTGACCCCTCACCAGCATCAGTCGCTATGCTGTGTCCTTGACCCCTCACCTGGTCCTTGACCCCTCACCAGCATCAGTCGCTATGCTGTGTCCTTGACCCCTCACCTGGTCCTTGACCCCTCACCAGCATCAGTCGCTATGCTGTGTCCTTGACCCCTCACCTGGTCCTTGACCCCTCACCAGCATCAGTCGCTATGCTGTGTCCTTGACCCCTCACCTGGTCCTTGACCCCTCACCAGCATCAGTCGCTATGCTGTGTCCTTGACCCCTCACCTGGTCCTTGACCCCTCACCAGCATCAGTCGCTATGCTGTGTCCTTGACCCCTCACCTGGTCCTTGACCCCTCACCAGCATCAGTCGCTATGCTGTGTCCTTGACCCCTCACCTGGTCCTTGACCCCTCACCAGCATCAGTCGCTATGCTGTGTCCTTGACCCCTCACCTGGTCCTTGACCCCTCACCAGCATCAGTCGCTATGCTGTGTCCTTGACCCCTCACCTGGTCCTTGACCCCTCACCAGCATCAGTCGCTATGCTGTGTCCTTGACCCCTCACCTGGTCCTTGACCCCTCACCAGCATCAGTCGCTATGCTGTGTCCTTGACCCCTCACCTGGTCCTTGACCCCTCACCAGCATCTGTCGCTATGCTGTGTCCTTGACCCCTCACCAGCATCAGTCGCTATGCTGTGTCCTTGACCCCTCACCTGGTAGAGATGTTCCTAGAGATGAGCGATGACATCTTCCGATAGACTGAATATACGAATATGTGTTGACCATACAATAGATAATGGAATGCTATTTTAGCCAAACTCAAAGTAGTGGAACGAACATGTCAAGATTCAGGAACTGAACTTGTCGAATAGAAAGATTACAGTCTTGAATCATTCTTACTCTTCCACTTGATTCCATATCATGCAACAAAAATTATTGTTTTCCCGATCTTGAGGGAATTTCTAGAATAAAAACGTTATTCCTCAAGGATTCTCCAAATAAAATTACCTCGTGAACTCAATTACTTCACTAAGAAATGCACATTTCAGATGAATTTCTTTCAAAAGACATCAATCTTCTATGGTCTCGTATGGAACGACATCTTCCGTGCAATTTTTGACCTGAACTTCATTGCTGAATTTCAAAAGGCAGCCTCCCAGCCCGCCGTAAAGATCTTTGTATGTGACTCGTCTGCCCGACCACGCCAACGAGTTCGCAAAATGGGCTGATGAATGAAGTCTCCCAGATGGTTTCAAGACCGACGCTTGATAAAGAGAAATGCGTGAAGTTGTCCGATGTCCAACCCTCTGGAGGTTGAAGAGCAGCCACAACCGGAGTGGCCCTCGCTACGGTGTAGTTGGAGGATGCATATTGTCTTATTTTTTCGCGTAAATATGGCTTTGTTATTTGCCGTTGTGGTAGTTGTTCATGAGTTCATTCCTGCTACTTGATGGGTGGAAATTATAGACAGCCTGGTATTATGCTAAATAATTAATTCATAAACGTGGAGATATCGAATTTCAGAGTCAAAAGTAACAGACCCACGATGAAAACATTTATATGCGACACAATTGTTTCGAAATCAAAACTTTGGAAATGCCCAGATCAAGGTGATGTTTGTGGTAATTATATTTCAAGATTGCGGGTATTTGACCCATTAGGGTTGGTACTACTTACAGAATATGCTAAATCTGTGTTGTTCCAGCCGTCACGCTCTCAGGCCAGCACCACAGATGAGGGTCATTTTCAATAGATATGTGCGAGGATGCATACTTTAATAGAGTGAAAACAGATCGATTTGCTAAGCAGGGAGAGTGGGGGAGCTAGCTCCGTGGCTACCCGTATAGTAACTAAGGACGACTTGAACACGGGAACACTCATGATACATATTTATTTTAAGAAACTATGGAGGACATGGTGAGGCTGTTGGAGTATTTGGCCATGACTGCCTCAAATGCTTCAATCATTAGACTATAAAACCTCTCGATGTATACAGCGACGCACACACTGCGAATCACTCGGGTGTGAGTGACGCTCGACTCGACCCTGAGACCAACGCAGCTCACGCTTCATCATCGGCGAACAATAATCGGCGGGAGTCGTTGCTTTTCTGTGCTTCCACTTTTTTTATTAGGTGTGACAAAGCGTCGTAACCGAAGGAACTTTCTATGGCTTTCTTGTTCTACGAGTAACTGAATTCACGTCGAATTTTGTTGCTTCGTCTAATTTATCTTAAATCAGAGCGTATAGTAGAAGACTAATTTTTTAATCATTTCGCCATGGCACATCCCCTCCTTTAAGACAGAAATTAGCAGGACAACCGTTTATGAATGAGGGTATATTGTTGCTAGCGGGGAAATGTATATACTTTTTTCTTGTTTACCACGCTATTTGATAGTTGTCGCCAGTAGCGAAACTGTCGACTGGACGTCTTCCTCTGGCCGACCACCTAAATTGGCTAGTAGTTTGATAAAACATGGTTGTATTAAGGTTTCCAATCCATTCTGTGCGTTCACTGACTCATTGCCACTTGCATTTTTCTCGCACTACCGATTTTTCCCGCATACGCTGTTCAATACATTCCTCTAGGTATTTGCTTCCTATGTACTCGTCGACACGGGATTGCTTTTTCCTTCGCTGTTCAACATGTCTGGTCCAGATGACGACTAAGTTCGGTACACGTACAGTAGCGAAAGAAAATTCGTTCGATTAAAGATTAGGTGAAATCTTCAATAATAAATCTTCGCTCTATATTTGAACTAATTGAAAATTTAATAGATTTTATCCATTAAGAAAGATTGTCCTGATATAATACCGTAATAAATTTTCATGTTAAGTTAAATTCCACTCGGGAAAAGGCTAGTTCGTTTTTTCGGTTATTGACTAACCATAAACGACCATAAACAAATTTTCTTTCACTACTGTGCCTTGTACATAATAATGATTATTTTTCATGGACCATCTCTTACATTTGAAAGGTGTTCATGATCTCCTTCCCGGAACGTGATTATAGCTAGTTTTTTTTAAATGAATTTTCAGATGCCTAACTTAGCTAAATCTGTTCATTTTCTTTTACATGAACTCTTCCATTTAAAGATTTTGCAGGGGCAATTTGCGCCACTGAGGAAGGACAACAACGAATGCCTTAATCTCTATTTTGAATTTCCGGGGTATATTCGAATTGCAATCTTTATTGCACTGCCGTTTCGTTCAGTTTGTCCGCTAGGACTGGTGTGGTGAGCAAGTGAACGATGTGGTGAGCAGGTGAACGTTGTGGTGAGCAGGTGAACAAACATGTTCAATTCTTGTCTGCGTTGAGTAATATTGAAACAAGGCAAAAGCGAAAGAGCTGCCTTTGTCTGAAACAAGGGATGATGGAAAGCCCCGAGGAAATATTACCTAAATCCTCTGTTGGTCATTCAGAACTGGCATTCTGGCAAATTTTGCCTCAATTTATCGAGTTAAGCACATATTGCTACTAGAATAGTTTCATTGTAGAACTTGTACTGAGGTCGATTTGTAACAATCTTGACCATTTTTTTCGGTTGTATACTCTGTGAAGTTTGTTTTAGAAGTCTGGCATTTGCTGCGCACGTGTTTCAACCTTTAATGAAAGTCATTTATTTCACTAAGCTGACCTATTGCTCGTGAAATTTATATTCAAAATTTTAATGAGAACTCGCAAGGAAATAACAAAGAAATCTGAAAATCTTTAATGACCTTTTCGGAAAAAATATTAAGTTAATATTGATGATACAGTCATCACTGACCCACAAACGATTTCAAATGTTTGCAACGAATACTTCAATATTATATCTAACTAGTGTCCTTAGTGAATCTATTATAAGCAACAACCTCCCTTCTGAACGTTATTTTGAGGATGCAATCCATGAACAGCCCATCTTTAACGCTGGTGACCAGAACAAGGTAAAAGCAATCATGAATGGTTTTAGGAGTAGTATCAGTACTGGCTGGGATAACATTTCAACCAATGCAATTGAAGCTATAGCTGGGACTATCGTAGCTCTCTGGGACTATCGTAGCTGGGACTATTGTAGCTCCCTTGACACTCTGAAACCTCTGAAATTAGTCCAATTTAAAAAAATAAAATCGTATCAAACATGAAAATTCATTGCCCATTATCAGTCCTCTCCGTCATAAGCAATGCTTGCGAGTCTTTTATGCTAGGCAATACTCAGCCAAGATCAATATGATTTACATTCTTTCAGGATTACAGAGTATGCTTTATTAGAATTTACTGAGATTTTGTTAATGGGTTCGATAGAGGGAGTCACAGTTGGAACTTTTATGAGCCTTAGCAAAGCCTTCGATTTCTAGAACCATGAGATTTTGATTGTGAAATCCCAGACGTATGGAGTGTGTTCCATTGAGAGTTGGATAAAAAAATTATCTTCTTGACAGAAAACACCTTGTGAATTGAAATAAACTATCATGTCAGTACGCTAAATAAAGGTGTATAGATGATCGTAGGTGTGTGTGCGCTTTCTTATCTTTATTAACGACGTTATAAACACTGGTGACCGGTTATCTTCTTGCCTTTTCACATATGATGCTACAGTTTATTCGAACGCCTAAAATTTTAATGACACTATACTTAATTTGAATACTGAAATAGCCAACTCCTGAACCTTGTTCTCATCGAATACGTTGTCGCCAAATGTCGACGAGACGCTGACCGTGATATTTTCCAGGAGGAAATTGCACACTCCTAACACACATAATGAATTACCGTGGAGCGTGCGTTGACTTTGCGTTGAGGCTCTGGTGTAACACAGAAGCAACTACCACAACTAGATTGTGAATTCAAAGGTCAGCCAATTGCATATGTAGCGAGAACAAAGTGTACTGGTGTAATAGACCAGAGACTTGAGTGGAAAGATCATGTCATATTTGTTGACGGGAAATTATTGAATCGTGTGACATCCTTAACAAGAATAGAAAGGGCCTCAAACCTCCTGTGAGAAGTCCTTCGTACTACTGCCTTTTTCATCCCTTTTTGGCTTGTTGTATAATCGCGTATGCTTTTCTGCATCACCTACAAAACAAACCTAGGACCTATCATTCGTATTCTGAAGCGTGTTCTTAGAACACTGCCACGTGCTTATAGACGTGACCACAAGTTGCCTCTCTTCTGTCAATGGAATATTCTCCCACACAGTCACATCATTAATTCTATCGCTGCAGCGTTTCTTTTCAAAGCTTCAAATTCGTTCAATTACGCTGATGAAAAAAATCATCAAAAACTACCCTAAGTATAATTTTTACAACAATACGGATTCGCAAATTCACCCTAACTCGTCAACTCAGTCTCAATTATTTTTAAAATACAGAGCTGCTTGAACTTGAAATTTGATTGCTATAGATACAAGGACGAGTAGCCGTATAGCTACCTTCAAACGTGACCCAACATAATACCTGTTTGAACTTTTACCTGACGAAATTCTCGAGTTGTAATTTACTTCCGCTATGCCAGTGAATAAGGAAAGAACTTTCATTCTTTCCCTATTCACACATGCAAATATCCAGTTATCTCGTTCCTGTAGAAACTTGTTCAATTATTAGACCCAAGTTTCATAACTCGCTGAAATATTTTCTCCCTGTGCATATCCATATCATTTTAACTCAGCAGTTAGTTCCTGAATTTGTGTTTTCGTAGGCCAAACATTGTGTGGGTAAAGTAATATACGACCTCATGTTGGATATTTTCTACTCACAGTTGTCTATTAAATGTCACTGTAACGTTTTGATGTCCTGGCACATTGAATAATGGAGAATAGAGAATACTCTCCAACAATGACCATCGATTGGAGGGATGCCAAGGAAAATTTACTGCCTATCTTTAGTTATAAGATTATCTTGAGTATATCTAAGTAACAAATTTTCTCTTCTGACTTCGTAAGTATCATCTGTGTGTTCGGGTATATCTATAATTTGATTACCATGTCATCACACCTAAATGAATATTAAATCCTTTAATCCTTAGTTTTCTTTACAATTATATGCAACACTGTTGAATAGACAAATCCTCTCGTGGCCGACATATCGGGATGATTGACGTGCAATTGTTTTAATGAGCTACGACAATAACATTAAGGTCTTTCTACTCTGTTCCCATACATAATACAGTTATTGAATAACTATATATGTTCCTTCGCTTGCTGGAATGGTTTATGGTCTCACTGACTGTGAGGGGAATCAAAGTGCCTTATTTGGGACGATAGTGGATCCTTCTCGGCCTCTACTTGTTTATTTCGACACCACTTCATCCGATTGTGACAATCAGCACCAGCTGGCTTCAAGTAGCTAAAGGCAGCGTGAGAGACAAGCAGTCATTAGGCTGTATTTGTCAGATATGAGGGGAAATAAGTAATTGTGTTAGTCTTAGTTGTGGGTTCCATATTTGCAATCTTGCACTACAGTTGATCAGCTTACGTTTTCACGTCCTAAAAGTTTAATAGTGGTTTGTGACCGGTTCGAATCCGAAACTTACCGCCAAGTAAGTATTCTCTTCACCTTTCTTCCCAGAAATTACCGCAAGTGTATTTTTGTCGATTGGTGACGCCTAACCTTTTTGAGCTGAAGTGAGGGTTTGGGTAGTAAATTCTACAGCATGAAAGGCTCCGTATTTCTGCAGTGTGAACTGTTCCTATGCCTCTGATGTTGTCGCCTGTTCTGGTGACAGATTCAAGTTATGGGTTATTTAATTTAGGTTTTTTATTTCCTCTGAGATCATTTTGGATCACGTCAAGTCATGCTTGGTGATCTTCATTTAGCAAAAAAAATAAGTTTTTCACGAGTGAGCGCACAATGACCGGAATGCACGTCTCCGAACAAACTTCTTTAAATAGGATTTTTTCACAAATTAGTTCCTCTCACGGTCGTTTTGGTCAATCTTCTGCGCCAGCTGAATTTTGTACGGATAAAACTTTTAATAATTTTCAAATATCCGCATCTAAGTTGGCTTATAAATTTATAGCTGTTCCGGACTCCTTAGTTCAGATTCCTGTGCAGTGCAAGTGACGCCTTGACGAACAGATTCGTGTTAACAATGCTTCTTCCTGCTTGAGACCAACCAGGACTATCTTGAACGGTGCCAAATTTCTTAATTTAAGCGACAGTCAGCCTAACATTGCTAGGTGGAGGAAACATTTATGTTAACATAATTCCTTCTGACAGCCCTTTGCACTTCCGCAGTGGAACCCTTGATTTTAAAATAAAGCTGAACATTACGAGATCGACGCTAAATCGATAGTTCCTCCATTTTTTTCCGAATCGGAAATGAAAATCACGTCGTGAAATTTGCTGTGACATGTTCACAGGTGAGTACTTGTTTTGGAAAGAGTCCCGCTGATGTATTCATGACAGTATTTTTACAACTCCTGAGCTAACCAACATTGAAAACATGCATTTGCTAATACGCAATCTAAGAACTTCTCCGTCTCCAATGTTTCGTAGAAGATGGCTTTAGAACAGACACGACTGAACATGTTTTTTTTAATGATGCAACGGTTCTATAGTTTTTGCGTTCTCTTGGCTTAGTGAACAGTTGTTTGCAGTCATCTTCGACTTTGATTAAAAACCTTGTCGGGTACTACCTCTGTAACTAAGAAACTCGAATTAGGAGTGTATTTATTCAACCGTCCCTCTTCTGAAAACAATTTAATTGAGGTGAATTCTTCATTTTTTTCCTGCGGAATGAAACTGTCTACATAGATCTCTTCAAATCAGTTGTGATAGGGCGTTATTTACAGCACAGAAAGTATGGTTTTATGCAGTTATTTATGTTGAATGTAGTTTCACCTATCAATTTAATGGCATTATTTCCGTAATCTGCAGGCTTCTGGTATACGTTCAACTCACTTTGGCATCACGAATAATCCGTTCCATACCTCCTGTTGATACGCTAGCCGTATTGCCATTGGGGTGGATGGATGAGTATTCATTTTATAGATCAATACCACTCTATTTTAGCATTTTATTCTTTCTTATTTAGTGGGCTCTATTATTTATCTGTGCCCTTCTTCATGGTGATCAATTTTGGATTAGTTATATAATTATGCATCGTTAGACGCCCGCATGGGCCCTAAGTGGACTATGCGGTGTGTTAGTTAGTCTAGTCCAACCTACGGTGGGAGAATTTGCGCTCTCACGGGCGCCCAATAAATATCCGAGCACAGCTAGGCGTTTTGATGGCTAACTGGTGGTATAGTGTTGATGTTGATTGAGGGGACGAGGCGAGTCGAGGCAGGTCGAGACGAGTGGAGACGAGTCGACTGGCGAGGCGACGAGTCGAGACGAATCGAGGCTGGTTGAGACATGATGACCCGGGAATGAAGGGTACTCGTGGGACCCGAGGACTCGAGGGACCCGAGGGTCCCTCGAGTCCTCCTGGACTTGGAAGACCAGGAGGATTTGGGGGGACCCACATGGACCCTTCCGGGGCCCTTTGGGACACCCTTGAGACCATTTGGGACCCCCTTCTTGAGAAACTTTGGGACCCGCTTGAGGCCCTTCTGAACCCTGGTACCCTTGTTTCCCACTCCCCACGCTGTAAAACCCATACACAGAAAAATGCATATATGTGAAACGCGTGAGTAGAAAAATTAATTATTACAGTCCGCGGATTACTGGCATAAAGGGCAAGGGTCACGTCGAGGCTGGTCGATGTGCGTCGAGATCATTCGAAACATGTTGTGGCGACTCGAGCCGGTCGCGACGAGCCGAGACTGGCCGAAATGATTAGAAACAAACCGAGATGAGCTGAGACGAGGGGTCTCGGGGGACCCGAGGAGCTCGAGAAGACCTGGGAGGCTTGGGTTACCCCCCGGGATTTATCAGGCTCTTTTGGGACTAAGGAACCTATGCCCCCCCACCCTATCCCTTTCAACAATAAGTGCAAAATCAATAATAATGGCAGTTTTTCTGCCCATGACGAAGCTGCCCTTACTTTCTCATTCATGATCCACAATTTTTTCATGTATAATAATGCTGGTGTATTCGTGCGGGAGTTCCTGTTTGTGATTTTGGGAATGGGTGTTTATTCTTCAGTCTGTGCTCGCTCGCGCGTGCACGGACCATATGTGGTTTCTGGGGTTGACCTGGACTGCGTTGCTATGAAACCTTGTGACGCGTTGCGGTTGGAGTTGATCTAATCCGTGAAGTCATAGACCTTGTACTAATCTCGACGATACTATTTGTGCGCACTGACACGCGTGCATATTACTTTCAGAGTTCTGAGTGGTTGGACGCGGAGATTTGTTTCAGCTGAGTCTTTATCTTTCCTGAATAAACAAATTGTACCTCTACTAAACTAGACCGCGTAGCTGTAAACAGTGTATTGCGTTGCTGTCAGAGCTGGCTTTGTCCGTGTAGCCGTAAACCTTGTACCATATCAACGATGATACCTGTGAACACTAGCGTGCGTATATGATACTCTTGAAGTTCTAAATGATTGGAAGCGGAGATCCGTTTCGTCTAAGCGTTTTTCTTCTGCGCACCAGCGTGCGTCTGACGGTGCTATAATTTTCATTTTTTTCTAACTTTAACAGCGTTGTTTTTCTCTTTCACTGAGGCGTGGGAGCGAACTGGAATCCATGAGCACAGAGCCCTACGGAGGAGCCTATTATGACTCACGTTGAGGCTCTGGTGGAAATGAGAATCAAATCAAAACCGTATTGCCATATCCAATTCATGGTTCTATGTACATCCATTTTATAGACACGAAATCATCAATTGTGAGCGATTTATTCCTACACAAGCCCCCTGTACGTGGACATTCTTCTAAACGAGTTGTCGGTCCTCCTGTATCCTTGGAAGCTGTTGTGTTTCGAGGAGCCGCAACCTCGCTGCCTTGCAACTTGGAAGCTGTTCCACTGACATCCGCGCAATGATATCTCTGATACCGTCCCCATCCATATCCGCCGTAGTCGCTGAGATGCCGCATGTCTCTTGCGGTTAAATGTTCTGTTTTTATTGACACAACTGTACAGAATGTGCTCGTCATAGGTTCTTTATGGACACTTGTTGTGTACCCTTTGTGTGTCAGACAGGGTACCGTGTATCTTTTAATGTGAAATTACCTCGTGGGATGCTCGTTGTCATCAATGGATTTGCCTAGTTGGGCTTTTCCGTTCAGGCTATGAAATTGCAGGTCTTTGACAAGTGTACGTAAGCAATCTTTCTCCCGGTGTTTCCGTTTGGACGGTCCCATTATGCATACCAAATCCCCATGTACCTGCGAGGCTTTGTCGACCTTACTGTATGTCCTTCTGTTGCTGTTCGTGTCGGGTGTACACTCATCCATCTTGATGATCAAGAATGATGTTTTCCACGTCCAGTGATATTATTACTCTTTCCAACTTACTTTGCTCTGAATACCGTGTTGTTGAGTCTTCCCTCGCCCTCTGTGATTGAGGCCACTGAGAGTTTGGTCGTCCGCAGCTCTGCAATGAGCAGTACTAATCACGAGGCAGCTATTATCTGCAGTAATCTTTGTACTCGCACTGATTTTCCCAGATTGTTGAGTTACCGTGAATACCTTTTGACCGACTCTTCATACCTATGTACCCTCCTGATGAGCTATAGCAAAGCTCCGGTAGCAGACTTCTTCGTTGGCTATATCGCCTTTCAAGTTCATAACTGGCTCTGTGTATGTTGATGATTTGATGTTCTTCGGTTCTATCTTCTGTTGTATTTGTGTGATTACACTATGGAGTGAGAACGACCCCAATAGTGACGCCTCTTCATGTTCGTCATCTTCCTGCTTTCAAGGCTACAGAAGTCTGACAATGCGAATCGGAACAGGAAGTCTTGTAGGGATTCCAAAAAGAGAGGGAACATCCGTTGTGCTCCCCCCACTGCCCGTTTTAAAGTATAAATGTAATAAGGGCGAGGACCTCAACACGGGAACACTTATAATACGCATTTATCTACAGGAATTATACAGAACATGTACAGGTCGGAGGAGTGTAAGTCCCAGACGACTTCGAATGCGTTAATCGCTACATTGTAAAAATTTAATTCAATACGATTACGTACACATTAGGAAATCCCACATGTGTCTTTAAAGATCTGCATCCTTGCTCGACCGGAGGCTTGAGTGACTGACACGCCATAAACGCAGAACAGTAATCGGTGGGACTCGATGTCTCAGTCTTCTTCATTAGGCGTGACAACGCGTGCTAACCCATGTACCTTTCCGTTGCATTCCTGAGACCACATGTAACTATTTTACGTCATATTTTATTTCTTGTTTAAATAGCTAGAAATAGATCGTGCAGTAGAAGTCTAGTTTATTAAACATTTCATCATACAACCCCTTCGGTGCGACACTGACATGTAGCACCCACCGCTATTTCCATCAGCAGCCTCATTGCAGGGAACGAAAAAGGATTTGACTAGCTTATAGTGCAAATAGATTACCTCTTGCTTTTGTGTTCTCTAATACGACTGGACAAGCCGTACCCTATCATTTCATTCTTAAGTGTCTTCAAAATAAGCTAGGGTAACTTTTCTGTTCGTATTCCACAAGAACCTTTATTTTTAGTAGACTATTTTTGCTACCCGTTAGTTTTCATGAGTATTTAATTAAACAATGTATTTCAGTTCATAACTACATTTATACTATACTATCGTTCTGTTTTGCGAGACCTTCCCTTATATCTCTTTTCTTCGCTCAGAAAACAGTTCAGAGATGAACAATTGATGTTGAGTTTTAGTTTACTTTATTTATCCTTTGATGATTACCACTTTCATGTATTAACAGGACCTGCTCGGCATTTTTTTGCTTGTTATTCCTGGCCATGTTTTGAGTTAATTTCCACTCTATGTTTTTTCCAGTGTCATCCCTCAATCCGCCAATTTGCCCTGCCTGGGGTATTTCGGCACACTTTCCCTCCCCGATAAGTGCGACATGTCTCAACAGGTTCATCCATGTATACAATACTCTGGCGTCACGTTTGGTGTCTAGTAATCACGTTTCCTCTTCTATACCCCAGTGTTCGAAAGCCAACCTACAACATAGTCTGTTTCCAAGTCGAGGTCGTCAAAGCTGCGGTGTCCGTTCGCTTTGTGTCGGCCTTGGCTCCGTATACCAATCCTACCAGAAACGTATCCTTTGATCCCGATTTAGAGCTGGCGTTGATCCGATGTGTTGAGTTCAAATTGCCGGGATCGCGACTGGGTTACCCAATGAGGACAGAGCATTGGGGAGGGAGGCTGATAATAAATCCATTCGAGGTCTGGCTTAAATCCAATTGGCCCCAGTTTTGTTGAGATAATAAACGGAATCTGTGGGAAATGATTCCCCGTTTGTTCTTTGGTGGCTGCTGCTATTTCATTAGCTCTGCTAAAGAAGGGCAAGGTCAAAAGATTTATGGGTTGCGTTTCACGCTAGATAAAGGTCGGATAAAAATATACTCATTTGTAGTTCCTAATATTTGAATACGGTTGAATAAAAATATTTTAGATAAGTTGACATTAATATTATCGCAATTTCTTCGAACACACAAATAATAGCAGATATTGATGATTTAAAATTTTAAAAAATCGCATATTGTTTGACGATGTTTTGGAATTACCAGGCGTATACAGCAACATTTTTTATGTTTATGAACCAATATCAAATAACCTCTGAAGTAACATGTACTAGTATTTTTTTAATCTGTCAATATATGGGGGCTGGCTCATAAGCAAAGAGCGCTCAGAAAACGCTCTCGACATAACCTATAGGGTACAGTGCCTCATTTAGTAGGTCACTTGAGGCGTGGTGGTGAACCAGTAGACCCCCTTCAAAAATACTCTGTGAGAATACAAGTTTAAAAACGTTTATTCACTAGATGCCTCATGTTACTCGGGTGCTTCTCAAAGTATTCCCTTGATTTTACGTTACTCATACAATTTATTTTTTATAGAGAACGTTATTTGGTTACACAGAACACTTGCAAGTTCAATGAAACAAATGAGTAGTCATGTTCTCGCCTCAGCTGAGAACATCTTGGAGACCAGTATTTTTGGATATGTTTGATGACAATCGTGTGCATGTGGTCCGTACGCATCTACGTTTTGCTATCTTAAGAGGTGTTTCGATTCATCCTGTGTAACATCGAAGATGATACATTCAAGTAACCTATACAAAATGGAATACACGGACATGATTCAGACACTAAACAACACGCATTACAATAGCGTTCGAACTTGCAGTTAAAAAATGTTACATTTCTAACTCTAAGGGAAACACTGCAAGTTTATGATGAACAGTGATGGAGGGAGACCCATTCTCTGAACGAGGATGAAATATTGGGTTATCGTAAGTTTGTTTGAGGGGATTAAAGTGATTGAGACCCATTCTCTGCACGAGGATGAAGTATTTGGTTATCGTAAGCTTGTTTGATGGGATTCAAGTGATGGAGACACATTCTCTGCACGAGGATGAAGTATTGGGTTATCGTAAGCTTGTTTGAGGGGATTAAAGTGATTGAGACCCATTCTCTGCACGAGGATGAAGTATTGGGTTATCGTAAGCTTGTTTGAGGGGATTCAAGTGATGGAGACACATTCTCTGCACGAGGATGAAGTATTGGGTTGTCGTAAGCCTGTTGGATGGGATTAAAGTGATGGAGACCCATTCTCTGCAAGAGGATGAAATATTGGGTTATTGTAAGCCTGTTGGAGGGGATTGGTGTGATGGAGACCCATTCTCTGCAAGAGGATGAAGTATTGGGTTATCGTAAGCTTGTTAGAGGGGATTGGTGTGATGGAGATCCGTTCCCTGCACGAAGATGAAGTATTGGGTTATCGTAAGCTTGTTGGAGGGGATTGGTGTGATGGAGACCCGTTCCCTGCACGAGGATGAAGTATTGGGTTATCGTAAGCTTGTTGGAGGGGATTGGTGTGATGGAGACCCGTTCCCTGCACGAGGATGAAGTATTGGGTTATCATAAGCTTGTTAGAGGGGATTGGTGTGATGGAGATCCGTTCCCTGCACGAGGATGAAGTATTGGGTTATCGTAAGCTTGTTGGAGGGGATTGGTGTGATGGAGACCCGTTCCCTGCACGAGGATGAAGTATTGGGTTATCATAAGCTTGTTAGAGGGGATTGGTGTGATGGAGATCCGTTCCCTGCACGAGGATGAAGTATTGGGTTATCGTAAGCTTGTTGGAGGGGATTGGTGTGATGGAGACCCGTTCCCTGCACGAGGATGAAGTATTGGGTTATCGTAAGCTTGTTAGAGGGGATTGGTGTGATGGAGATCCGTTCCCTGCACGAGGATGAAGTATTGGGTTATCGTAAGCTTGTTGGAGGGGATTGGTGTGATGGAGACCCGTTCCCTGCACGAGGATGAAGTATTGGGTTATCGTAAGCTTGTTGGAGGGGATTCAAGTGATGGAGACCCGTTCCCTGCACGAGGATGAAGTACTGGGTTATCGTAAGCTTGTTTGAGGGGATTCAAGTGATGGAGACCCATTCTCTGCACGAGGATAAAGTACTGGGTTATCGTGAGCCTGTTGAAGAGGAATGATCAAAGTGATGGTAACCAGACTATTTGAATACTAATCCATGGAACCAATCGGCATCTGACCGAAACATTTTAACCTTCTAGTTTGTCTCTAGCAAAATATAACACGTGTTGGGTAAGCAGGGTCGAGACGGACCTGTTGTCAAAGTCCTCCGTGCCCACCTTAATGGGACTAACGTCGTTGAAGATCTTCAGAATACTGTCACGCTGCCAACCGCGATGACTTTGACCTCGCTGGTTTACAAGTGTTTACTTGTCTTACAAGAAATCGATAGGCATTTTGGCACAAACTTGGTTTCCGTTAGAATGTAAGGAGATAATTTATGAAGGAGAACGTTCCACAGAGCATCCTTTATCTGTGTGCGCGGTATTTGCATAGTAAGGGATCATTAAACGGATAGGTTGTACATAGGAAATACAGTTAATAATGTTACTTGAAACAACTCAAATCAGTAGCTGAAGAGAATGCCCCTGAACCACTATGTTTATTTCAGATTGATCACTGGTGAACGGCATCAATGCTGGACACATTTTTGCGTATATCTGGCTACAATGCCAGGCACAATTTTAATCGTGACAGTGCTGAAGCCGGGGAATATTTTAACCGTAGTGATGGCAATGCCAGACAATGTTTTATTTTAGTTAAGCATGCTGGTTTAAATGCCAGACAACTTTTTTTTAAACGTGCTGCATCCGAGGACTATGTAGCGGTGATTCTGGGGAATTTGGTCGAATACTTACGTGATCGTTTCGATGATTTTACCGTTTGAACTTACCGTGTAAGTTTATTCCAGTCGTCGACTACTCTATACCAAAAGAAATAACGCGCAATGTATCAGAATTGAAAAGGTCGCACGGTCAACGTTTTTCCTACCCTATATTGTTCTTCACTTTTCGATCATGTCATCTCTAACAGGACTCTTTTTCAAAGAACATATGTTGAGTTTGCAAAGTCTGTTTTCGTACGGTTTATTGCACAGTGGTGGTATAAGTTCGGTGGCTTCACGTTGAACCACTAATTAAATGACGTCTTTTCTAAGATATGAAGACCAGAATTGAACGGTCTTCACTGTTATTAGTTTTTATATCCGTTACGATAGGTAGTTATAGAGAAGAATATAAACCATCATCTGTTTCGTATTGTATATACTAGTACTCTTGCATCGCAAACACCAGCAGCCGACCGTACGGATACTAGAGCAAGCAGGTGTACGGATGCTAGTGCAAGCAGGTGTACGGATGCTAGTGCAAGCAGGTGTGCGGATACTAGTGCAAGCAGGTGTACGGATGCTAGTGCACGCAGGTGTACGGATGCTAGTGCAAGCAGGTGTACGGATGCTAGTGCAAACAGGTGTACGGATACTAGTGCAAGAAGGTGTACGGATAATAGTGCAAGCAGGTGTACGGATAATAGTGCAAGCAGGTGTACGGATGCTAGTGCAAGCAGGTGTACGGATACTAGTGCAAGCAGGTGTACGGATACTAGTGCAAGCAGGTGTACGGATGCTAGTGCAAGCAGGTGTACGGATGCTAGTGCAAGCAGCTGTACGGATACTAGTGCAAGCAGGTGTACGAATAATAGTGCAAGCAGGTGTACGGAAGGTAGTGCAGAAAGAGAGCAACCTTGATCAGCACTGCATTCGACTAGTGCGGGTGGGTTAACAGATACTAGTGCGGGTGGGTTAACAGCTACTAGTGCGGGTGGGTTAACAGCTACTAGTGCGGGTGGGTTAACAGATACCAGTGCGGGTGGGTTAACAGATACTAGTGCGGGTGGGTTAACAGATACTAGTGCGGGTGGGTTAACAGATACTAGTGCGAGTGGGTTAACAGATCTAGTGCGGGTGAGTTAACAGATAATAATGCATAACGAGACCAGCATTCATTAAGATTTCTGAATTTGATAAAATACATGTATTTAAATCACTCGTCGAACAGCGAGCGGTATCCATACGCCGGAAAAAATAATTGCTGTGTTTAGACAGCTCACACGAGTGTGGAGGTGCGGTTGTCCTATTACTAACACACTCATTTGGGTCGCCCAACGTCCGAATTGAAATACTTTGATTTTTTTTTATTCCTACATCTGTTTACAATATTTATGCTACCTTGGAACATCAGGCGATCGGATTATAAACCTGATTACATGTTTAGTGAAGATCCTGAACAAAGTTTATGTACTGAAACAGAAAAGGGGTGGCCGGAAAACAATATGCTTTACGGGCAACCTAACTTTACCTTAACATATCCGAGCGGTGATCTAACTTGAAGTAGTATATTTAAATACTGAATCGAAATCCACTCTAGAATTGAATGAAAACGCAAACGTAGAAAATCTGGTATGATATATGATAGCCATCTTTATTAATATCGAGGTGTAAAATGGTGCTTGAGTTTCAATTTAAATGTAAACAATGCAGTGGGAAATTTGATTATATGGAGTTCTACAATTTGATAGGCGATAAATTGAGATTCGCCGTTGCCATACCTTGTTATATTGTATGACTCAATCTCTTGTTTATTGAGGATGTACTCCAGAATGGTGCTGTAAATGTTCGAGGAGTGGTCTATCATGGTCCAGATGAGTAGTTGTATCCGTATAGAATAGCATTACGAAGCTGTATAGATACTAAATTTTATGCATGATAATTATTTGTAATAAAAGTTAGTCATAATAATTAATTTCTTGAGAATGATACAAATTTTGTTGTATCAACATTAATTTTTTTATTCTTTTTTTTCTGATTTGTTGCTCGTTTTCAGCGTTATTACCTAATCTGTTTTTTAAATGTGGCCGATGAGGCCCTATCATCGGCAAATAAGCTGCTCTAATAGATATGAGGAATTCGGAAAATAAATAATACATTAGAAACCAGTAAGGCCCCAAAATTAAATCTTGAAGGAAGCCGTGGCTGATATTGAGATGATTTGATTATGAGTAATTTACAACGATTGACGAGGAATTATAGACCGCAATCCAACGTCAATCTACGGGTTTCAGTGAGCGCAATTCTGGCAACAACGCAGGATAGTCATCGTCTGTGGTGCAGTGCTTGTGGTTGTCTTACTAGGCAAAAGCTGACGCTGGCGCACACTAGGGCATTATAAGGAGTTACTATAACTGCGAAAAAGTGGAGGAATAAGATATGGATAAATAAAGTTAGTTTTGGCGGGGCGGGGGTTGACCGGAGTAGGGCGGGCCGGGTCGGAACCGGTATGGCGCGTGAGTCGGTAAACGGGTGGCTTACGGGTGGCTTACGGGTAGCTTACGGGTGGCTAACGGGTGATTCATTCGGGTGGGCGGCCAGACACGTGAGGTTTCAGCCTTTTCTTTTGATTGTACATGGGAATTTTTTGGGTTTATGTACATTTATTTCGTTTCTAACGTTATAGTATTTACATTTTTCTTTTAGATGGTGTGTTACATTTTTAGGCTTAGATCAGGCAATCTCGTGGGTAGAACCTTATCTGACAAGGGTCAGAACAGGTTTTGGCGCGGTAGGACTCATTCAGGTGGGCGGATGGACGGACAGCTTTTCGATGTAGCTGGGAATATTTTTGTGTTATAAACATTTAGTTCATATGATTAAATAATATGTATTGTATTTATGCATGTTTTTCCTTCTTCAGATGGCTGTATTGGGACTTCTTGACCATTTACTATTCTCTATTTTTTGTAGGTAATAGTATTGCGATATCACATTTTGGACGGAAGGGGGGTCTAGGGATCCCCTTGGCAATAAAGTGGGAAGCGCTCCTGGAAAACCAGGTGAGATTGCTCTTATCTGTTTTTATCTTCCATTCAGTATTTCCGTGGCATGATTAGGGGATTTTTATCTTTCTCTAGTGGTATACATTCATATTATATAGTATACTGTTTATTGGAATTCGATGATAGACGTAGTAATTAGCTCTCCCATGGCTGCCTTAACGCATACTCGGCTGATAGCTGATCACCTGGCTACTGCTTGGATTTTTATTTTATTCAGTGATTTATATGTTAATATTATTATATATTTGTATAGCGTTTAAGGACTATATATTTGATGCATATATTATATGTTTATATTGGGATTTATTTCATTTCAAATCCTAATTGTCTCATTCGAGTCCTTCTTGTTACCAACCTGATGA
>SDVV010006132.1:0-18675 GCA_016164225.1 Gammarus roeselii
GGCATGGATACCTGCACGATTGTATCCATGATGTTAGTTAGGCATGGATACCTGCACGATTGTATCCATGATGTTAGTTAGGCATGGATACCTGCACGATTGTATCCATGATGTTAGTTAGGCATGGATACCTGCACGATTGTATCCATGATGTTAGTTAAACTTGATTGTTAACTTTTAAAATACACGTCAATCTGATTGGTTCTAAGAAATTTACAAGCTGAGTAATTTAATGCTTTGAAAACGTCCCTTACCAAACTGGAATGGGAATTACGTCCGGAATCGCCTGTATCATGCGGCTACAAACTACTGTGAGAGTCTGAACAAATAGGTGCATGTAGGGAATAACTCTTTGCAGCATAGCTTGAATACTCTTGCAATTTATTTCATGAGGTCATTTAGTGTACTCACTTAAGGAACAGATTCACATATTCTAGTTGTTGTAGTAGTTTCTTCTGTTTTCCACCGGAGCCTCAGCGTGAAGTCAATGCACGCTCCCCATGAGGGCACGAAGATCCGTCGACTCTGCACAGCTTCGTGCGCGAAGTTGAGTACCAGTTCAAGAATAATACGCAGGGATGACACATATTCTAGGTAAACCTAGGTTCTTTAGTATTTTCGACTGGAAAGTCCGTAACTTAATGTCACTAGAACATGTTATCTGTCATATACAACGATGTTCCTCCAACACCCCATCTTTTTGTTTACTATGCACGATGCTGCAGACCCGAGCAATTCTTTTTTATGTTTAACTTCAACAAAAGCTGAGAAGTTTCAGATTTCCCAGCTTAATATCCAGTTTGTACTTCTACTTTGTACTTCTGAGCAGTTTTGTGAAGGTTTATGATTCCACGATGGTGCCTCACGACCATTGCATAGAAAACACTACCAAAGGGGAGATGAGTCATGCATTTAAATATATAAATTATAAGGAAATACGATGATTATAAAGATTCACTATTGTACCTCACTGCCGTGATAAGGACACGCGCTAAATTGAATTTTGAAACGCATGTGAGGCAAATGCAAATGTTTTATGCTGCTAGCTTTAAAAACGGTAGTGACCAGATAGGGCTTCAATTGTGCTACGCCAACCGCTGAAGTAAGCAGTTTTGAAGAAGCTGTTAATAGTTCCCCAGTCGTAAGTGTCTTGCACGTGCGTTTGTGAATAAAGAAACATACTTCACCAAAATATTTACTAATATATTTTTGCATTTTAAGTAGGATTTTTATACATTCAACTTTTAGAATTCAACAAACTGCTATGTAGAAAAAACAATTAAGTAGGTGTACATGCGTACGCTAAGTTATGCAACCACTTCCTCTTAAGCTGGATGCTGGCTTAGTGGCTTAGTGGTGGAAGAGGTCAATGAGAGAAGGGGGAGGGGTGCTTGGTCTCCTAGCCCACAAAGCCGTTGCGTGGTGTTATGGTTCCAACACACAACATGAAGCCCCACTGAGTCATATTGCGGAAGGAAGTGAGTGGATCGTGTGGGTTTATTTAGTAAGTAAAGCATCGAATCGGGTCTACCCTGTTTTATTGATTTTCTGAATATCCGAATGCGGAGGGAAGTTAGAAAAATTGTTGTGCTATTTGTCTGAAGAGTACGGAACTATACTCGTGTCAGTCGCGTGCAGGAAATAGTCAGTTATGTTCTATTCTCATCCTTAGATTGACTTGCAGTCAAGGAGTGGATCATTCTGCCCTCTTCGATATGAAGGCAAGTCAGGCAGAAATGGACGCCCCACTATATAAGTCTCCTCGCCCCGTCATACAACAGTCTCCTCGCCCCGCCATACAACAGTCTCTTCACCCCGCCATACATCAGTCTCCTCGCCCCGCCATACAACAGTCTCCTCGCCCCGCCATACAACAGTCTCTTCACCCCGCCATACATCAGTCTCCTCGCCCCGCCATACAACAGTCTCCTCGCCCCGCCATACAACTGTCTCCGCGTCCCGCCATACAACAGTCTCCGCGCCCTGCCACATAACAGTCTTCGCGCCCAGCCATACAACAGTTTCCGCGCCCCGACATACAACAGTCTCCGCACCCTGCCACATAACAGTCTTCGCGCCCAGCCATACAACAGTCTCCGCACCCTGCCATGTCACCAAACTTGCCTCATTGCTCTGTTTTATGTGCTGGGGAGAAACCAACTGAGGTGATTGGTCGGCGCTATGCAAATTTTGGATGCGCAGGAGGCAACTTGGCTGAGGGGAAACTCCTTTCCGGTCCTCGCCAATTACATGAGGGAAAGAAGCTAGACTGTGAAAAGGCTTGGAATTACCACACATGGAACAGAGGGAACTGTTCCATTGACACATGCTTTGGAATTGTTTGCGTGTGGTGAAATGGATGAGGAAATCGCCATTTAGATGCTAACCAGTTTTTAAATCGTCGATAGTTTTTATTCTGTTTCCAATGGAGTCGGTAAGCAGATGCGATGGATAATACCCACCCAACACCACGTCAAATATTACCCAGCCAGTACCAAGTCAAATAATGCCCACCCAGCACCAAATCGAGTAAAACCCACCCAGTACCATGCCAAATAATGACCACACAGTACTACTTCAAATAATACCCACCCAGAATTAAATCAGCATCTAATGACATTTTGAACTTTGAAATAATGCAATAGATTGAAAAAGAGTGGACTTCACGTGTTTTAATGCATCAAATATCGAATGAATAAATGTCAGTTGTGAAATGGGCCTAATTTTTTTGACCGTAGATCTGTACATCGAACTTTTTTGTTGCCCATCTCCGTCGCTGAGTTGTTTCTTCAGTTGTTTCTCCCCAAGACCAAATGTTGATCGAGCTGAGGCGGGACTATGAACCGGCTGAGGCAGGTTTGTTTGGCGGCTTATTGCTCTCTCCGTAAATTTGTTCGATAAAAATGCTGGCATTTCCTTGGAGCAGTGAGCAGGAGCCCTCCAACCTAACAGCTGGCCACAATTCTTTCTTAAGGAGGGTGAGGAACTTCTCTGAAATACCTGCTACGTCGCCTTCAAACCACACTATAGATAGCACTCTGCCGTCCACGACTGCTGCTCATCCCATCTCCATTTTTCCGTCTTGTTTCATCTTACAGATATTTTTTCACTGCAACAATATGTTGAGTTTTTACAGTCAAAATGTAGTTTCCAGTGAAACCATATTTCGTCTGTAAATATTATTTTCTGAGGGTCGACGTTGCGGGCCAAACACAAACGACAGATTAAAAGCAGGGGAAAAGTTTGACGTGCAACTGAAAGGTTCACTCGAAGGGTTCTGTTCTACGCTTATAAGAATAGTTTCCATTTCCAAGCAGATTTCATTTGCGTCATTTGATGCATCGCAACATGTCAGGTCCACTCGTTTCAAACTATTCCCGTATCGAAAGTTTAAAATGTCATATTGTGTCGATTTTGAAGAGTTTTCAAGTTATATGAAGTTATATACTTACCCTTTATGTTAAAATTCCGTCCATGCCGAATAAAATTGTCCTACCTAGGAGAACTGGAATGAACTATAACTCTTTATTTATACATGATATTTGCGGATCACTGCCTAGTTATGGACGAATACTTTCCGTGTCTCATGAATAATATTAGTAACCTTCTACTGTCATCAGACGTTAAGGCGATCACTTAACCTAAGCCAATCTAACCGACGGGGAAACTAGCTCATCAGCGTTGCTCAGTGACTATGCGTAATCATTGAGCAACCAATGACCTACAGTTGATTAGACCAAGTGAGTAGGATACGTTGTGTGCTATTACTAGCTTAGAGTGATATATACCTTCCAGTGACTGAGAATGTGACTCACCAGTACGAAAGGATAATTTACCGCATTTGTAATCATTCCGCTTACAAATGTCACTTGTCCAATCTCACCGCAATATTTCCGCTTGCTAATATCGATTTACCAAAAATGTTGACATAAAAACAATAAAAATGAAACCAGCGTACAAGCAGTGGGATGTCCTTCGAAGTCTGTCCTAGAAGCTCTCAATGGATACAATAATTAAATGATGAAACAAATCATGCCACAAAATCATATATAATCCAAAATAGAACGTTCCAACTAGGGCCAGCGGCTAGGAATGTGATTTCAATTCGAATTTTGTTGGCTAATATCAACTTACTCGTCTTATCATGCAACTCATCAGATGAGTAGTAGATACTGGCGACACAACACATGCACACAATCCACCCAACAATCATCACAGTCTTCGAGTCGTAACGCTATTTGTCCTCGTATGTCCACTCCCGTCACGCAAACAATCATCGCAATGTGACATCTCAAATCCTTTATACATGCCGTCACAGTGTATGTCCCATTACGCACTCAATTCAATAGGGACAAATCGATCGCCCAACGAGCAGACCGCGTAGAGCGTCTTCTCTAACAGCTTGCGTTGCATCGAAAAAAAAAATGCTGCGTCAACAGCTTGGGAAATATTCTGATGTCATTATACATGATTGAACACAACTTCGAGCTTGCTTTGCATTTGGCGTCGAACAGGATCGTTTTACTTGAACGACCCACGGACAAGATATGCAAATATGGCGGAAATGCAGTTCAAGCGTTCATATTATTAAAATGTTCCCTTACTCTAATTGGAAGACCAACTCCACCGGTTTCATTCGTTACTGTAGTAGCGTAGAAAATAGCTTTGTCAATTTACTGGGTAACATTAAGAGGTATATTGAACACTCAGTAAATGGGAAAAATTATATGTTTACGAACTCTCTGAGATATTGGATTGGGGTAGGTTCCTATTTAGGGGCCAATTTCCTTACCGTCCGAAAAAAGCGTATCATGGTCAGTAAAGCGTATCATGCTCTCCAAAGCGTATGATGGTCAGCAAAGCGTGTCATGCTCAGCAATGCGTATCATTCTCCGCAAAGCGTATCATGCACAGCAACGCGGATCATGCTAAGCAATGCATATAATGCTAAGCAAACCCTATCAATGCCTGCCAAGCATATCATGCTCAGCAAAGCGTATCATGCCCAAAAATCGTGCCCTGCTCAGCAAAGCGTAACATGCTCAGGAAAGCGTATCATGCTAAACAAAGCGTATCCTGCTCAACAAAGCGTATCATGTTCAACAAAGCGAATCATGCTCAGGAAAGCGTATCGTGCTCAGCAAATCGTGTCATGCTCAGCACAGCGGATCATTCTCAGAAGGGCGTATCATGTTCAGCGAAGCGTATTATGCTCAGCAAAGCGTATCATGCTCGGCAAAGCGTATCCTACTCGAAAAAGCGTATCATGCTTTTCATAGCGTATCATGCTCAGCAAAGCGTAGCATGCTCAGCCGAGCGTGACATGCTCAGAAAAGCGTATCATGCTCATGAAAGCGAATCATTTTCAGCAAAGCGAATCATGCTGGGAAAAGCGTATCGTACGCTTCAAAGCGTACCATGTTTAGCAAAGAGTATCAGGCTAAGTAAGCAAAGCGTATCATGCTAAGCAAAGCAATCTACTGCTGAGCATCTAATCTACTGCTCAGCAAAGAGAATCAGGCTCAGCAAAGCGTATCATGTTCAGCGAAGCGTATCATGCTCAGCAAAGCGTATAATGCTCAGCAAAGCGTATCATGTTCAGCAAAACGAATCATGCTCAGCAAAGCGTATTTCGCTCAGCAAAGCGTATCATATTCAGCAGAGCATATCATGCTCAGGAAAGCGTATAGTGCTCAGCAAAGCGAATCATGTTCAGCGAAGCGTATCATGCTCAGCAAAGCGTATCATGCTCGGCGAAGTCTATCATACTCGGCAAAGCGTATCATGCTTTTCAGAGCGTATCATGCTCAGCAAAGCGCATCATGCTCAACCAAGCGTGCCATGCTCAGAAAAGCGATTCATGCTCACGAAATTGAATCATGTTTAGCAAAGCGGATCATGCTCGGCAAAGCGTATCATGCTTTTCAGAGCGTATCATGCTCAACAAAGCGCATCATGCTCAGCCAAGCGTGTCATGCTCAGAAAAGCGATTCATGTTCAAGAAAGCGAATCATGTTCAGCAAAGCGTATTATGCTCAGCAAAGAGTACCATGCTCAGCGAAGCGTATTTTGTTAAGCAAAGCTTATCATGCTCAGCAAAGTGTATAATGCTCAGCAAAGCGTATCAAGCTCAGCAAAGCGTATCATGCTCAGCAACGCGTATCATGCTCAGTAAAACGTTTCATGCTCTGCAAAGCCTATCATGCTCAGCAAAGCGTATTTCGCTCAGCAAAGCGTATCATGTTCAGCAAAGCGTATAATGCTCATGAAAGCGTATCGTGCTCAGCAATGCGTGTCATAATCAGCACAGCGTATCATTCTCAGAAAAGCGTATCATGCTCGGCAGAGCGTATCATGCTCAACAAAGCATACCATGCTGAGCAAAGCGTATCATACTCGGCAAAGCGTATCATGCTCAACAAAGCGTATCATGTTCAGCAAAGCGTATCATGCTCAGCAAAGCGTATCATGCTCAGCAATGCTTATCATGTTCAGCAAAGCGTATCGTTATCTTTCAAGCGTATCTTGCTCAGTGAGCGTATCATGCTCAGCAAAGCGTATCATGCTCAGCAATGAGTATCCTGCTCAGCAAAGCCTATCATGTTCAGCAAAGCGTATCGTGCTCAGCAGAGAGTGTCATGCTCAGCGAATCGTATTGGGCTCAGCTTCGCGTATCATGCTGAGCAAAGCGCATCGTGCGCAGCAAAGCGATCTATGCCTAACCAAGCGTATCATGCACAGCAAAGCGTATCATACTCAGCAAAGCGTGTTCTGCCAAGTGAAGGGTATCCTGCTCAGCAAAGCGTATCATGCTCATCAAAGTGAATCACGCTCAACAAAGCGTATCATGCTCATCAAAGCGTATCATCCTCAGCAAATCGTATCCATGCTCAGCAAAGCGTATCTTGCTCAGCAAAGTGTATCATGCTCAGCAAAGCGTAACATGCTCAGCAGAGCGTATCATGCTCAGCAAAGCGTATCCTGCTCTGAAAAAATTAACATGCTCAGCTAAGCTTATCATGCTCAACAAAGCGTATCATGCTCAAAGAAGCATATCATACTCAACAAAGCGTAACGTGCTCAGCAAAGCGTTTCATATTCAGTGAAGCCTATCATGCTCGGCAAAGCGTATCATACGCGGCAAAGAGTATCATTCTCAGCACATCGTATAATGCTCATCAAAGCGTATCACGCTTAGCAAAGCGTATCCTGCTCAGGAAAAATTATCATGCTCAGCTAAGCGTATCATACTCAGCGAAGGGTATCCTGCTCAGTAAAGCGTATCATGCTCAGCAAAGCGTATCATGCTCAGCAAAGCCTAACATGCTCAGCAAAGCGTATCATGCTCAGCAAAGCGTATCCTGCTCAGAAAAACCTAACATTCTCAGTTAAGTGTATCATGCTCAACAAAGCGTATCGTGCTCAACAAAGCGTATCACGCTCAGCAAAGCGTATCCTGCTCAGGAAAACTTAACATGCTCAGCTAAGCGTATCATACCAAGCGAAGGGTATCCAGATCAGCAAAGCGTATCATGCTCAGCAAAGCGTATCATGCTCAGCAAAGCCTATCATGCTCAGCAAAGTGTATCATGCTCGGCAAAGCGTATCATATGCGGCAAAGTGTATCAAACCCTTCAAAGCATATCATGCTGAGCAAAAAGTATCATGCTCGGCAAAGCGTATCATACTCGGCAAAGCAAATCATGCTCTTCAAAGTATATCATGTTAATCAAGGTGTATCATGCTGAGCAAAGCGAATCATGCTCAGCAAAGCGTATCATGCACAGCAAAGCTTATTATACTCAGCAAAGCGTATCATGCTCAGTAAAGCGTATCATGCTCAACAAAGTGTATCATGCTCAGCGAAGCGTATCCTGCTCAGAAAAACTTAACATGCTCAGCTAAGCGTATCATGCTCAACAAAGCGTATCATGCTCATCAAAGCGTATCATGCTCATCAAAGCGTATCATGCTCATCAAAGAGTATCGTGCTCAGCACAATTTTTCATGCTAAGCAAAGCGTATCATGCTCTGCAAAGCGTATCATGCTCAACAAAGCGTATCATGTTCATCAGAGCGTATCATGCTCAGCAAAGCGTATCATGCTCAGCAGAACTTATCATGTTCAGCAGAGCGTATCATGCTCAGTCAAGCGTATCATGTTCAGCAGAGCGTATCGTGCTCAGTCAAGCGTATCTTGCTCAGTTAGCGCATCATGCTCAGCAAAGAGTATCATGCTCAGCAATGAGTATCATGCTCAGCAAAGCGTGTCATGCTCAGTAAAGCGTGTCATGCCCAGCAAAGCGTAACATGTTTAGCAAAGCGTATGATGTTCAACAAAGCGTATCATGTTTAGCAAGGATTATCATGATCAGCAAAGCACTTCATGCTCACCAGAGTGTATCATGCTCTGCATAGCGTATCATGATCAGCAAAGAGTATCATTCTCAGCAAATCGTATCATGCTCAGATCAGCGTATTATGCCCAGAAACGCGTATCATGCTGAGCAAGGCGTATCATGCTCATCAAAGCTTATCATGCAAAGCAAAGCGTATCATGCATAGCATAGCGTATCATGCTCAGCAAAATCGTATCATTCTCAGCAAAGCGTATCATGTTCAGCAAAGAGTATCTTGCTCAGTGAATCGTATCAGGCTCAGCTGTGCGTATCATGCTCAGCAAAGCGTATAATTCTCAGCAAAGCGACTCATGCTCAGCAAAGCGTTCCATGCCTAGTAAAGCGTTCCATTCCTAGCAAAGCGTGTCATGCTCAGCAAAGCGTATAATTCTCAGCAAAACGTGTTAAGCCAAGCGAAGGGTATCATGCTCAGCAAAGCGTATCATGCTCATCAAAGTGTATCACGCTCAACAAAACGTATGAAGCTCATCAAAGCGTATCATGCACAGCAAATCGTATTATGCTCAGTATAGCGTTACATGCCCAGCAAAGCGTATCATGCTCAGCAAAACGTATCATGTTCAGCAGAGCGTATCATGCTCAGCAAAGCGTATCTTACTCAGCAAAGCGCAACGTGCTCAGCAAAGCGTATCATGCTCAGCAAAGCGTATTATGCTCAGTAAAGCGTATCATGCTCAGACAAGCGTACCCTGCTCAGCAAAGCGTATCATGCTCAGCAAAGCGTATCCTGCTCTGAAAAACGTAACATGCTCAGCTGAGCACATCATGCTCAACAAAGCGTATCATGCTCAACAAAGCGTATCATACTCTGCAAAGCGCATCATGCTCAGCAATGCTTATCATGCTCAGAAAAGCGTATCCTGCTCAGCAAATCGTATATTGCTCAGAAAAACTTAACATGCTCTGCTAAGCGTATCATGCTCAACAAAGCGTATCATGCTCAACAAAGCGTATCCTGCTCAGCAAAACATATCATTATCAGCTTAGTGTATCATCTTAAGCAGTGCGTACCCTGCTCATCAAACCGTATAATGCTCAGCAAAGCGTGTCATGCTCAGCAAAGCGTATCATGTTCAGCAAAGGGTACCATGTTCACCAAGGCTTATCATGCTCAGCAGAGGGTGTCATGCTCAGCAAAGCGCATCATTCTCAGCAAAACGTATCATGCTCATCGAAGCGTGTCATACTCAGCAAAGCGTATCTTTCTCAGTAAAGCTTATCATGCTCAGCAAAGCGTATCATTCTCATCAAAGAGTATCGTTCTCAGCAGAAGTTTTCATGCACAGAATATCGTATCATGCTCAACAAAGCGTATCATGCTCAACAAAGGGTATCATGCTCATGAGAGCGTATAAGGCTAAGCAAAGCGTATCATGCTCAGCAAAGCTTATCCTGCTCAGCAAAGTTTATCGTGCTCAGCTATGCGTATCTTGTTCAGTGAGCGAATTATGCTCAGCAAAGAGTATCATGCTCAGCAATGCGTATCATGCTCAGCAAAGCGAATCATGCTCAACAAACCATACCAAGCTCAGCAGAGCGTATCATACTCGGCAAAGCGTAGCATACTCAACGGAGCGTATCATGCTCAGCGAAACGTATAATGCTCAGCAAAGCGTGTCATGCTCAGCATAGCGTATCATTCAAAGCATAGCGTATCATGTTCAGCAAAGCGTATCATGCTCGGCAAAACGTATCGTTCTCGTCAGAGCGTATCATGTTCAGCAAAGCATATCATGCTCGGCAAAACGTAACGTACTCTTCAAAGCGTATCATGTTCTGCAAAGCGTATCATGCTCAGCAAAGCGTATCCTGCTCAGCTAAGCGTATCCTGCTCAGTAAAACGTGTCATGATCAGCAAAGCGTATCATACTCAGCAAAGCGTATTATGTTCAACAAAGCGTATCATGCTTAGCAAAGAGTGTCATGATCAGCAAAGCGCTTCATGCTCAACAGAGCGTCTCATGATCAGCAAAGCGTATAGTGATCAGCAAAGAGTATTACACTCAGCATAGCGTATCATGCTCAGCTTAGCGTATCCTGCTCAGTTGCGCGTATCATGCTCAGCAAAGCGTATCATGCTCATCAGAGAGTGTCATGCTCAGCAAATCGTATTGGGCTCAGCTCCGCGTATCATGCTCAGCAAAGCGCATTGTGCTCAGCAAAGCGATCTATGTCTAACCAAGCGTATCATTCTCAGCAAAGCGTATCATACCCAGCAAAGCGTGTCGTGCCAAGCGAAGGGTGTCCTGCTCAGCAAAGCGTATCATGCTCATCAAAGTGTATCACGCTCAACAAAGCGTATCATGCTGATCAAAGCGTATCATGCTCAGCAAATCGTATCATGCACAGCAAAGCATATTTTGCTCAGCAAAGTGTATCATGCTCAGCAAAGCGTAACATGCTCAGCAGAGCGTATCATGCTCAGCAAAGCGTATCCTGCTCAGAAAAACTTAACATGCTCAGCAAAGCTAATTATGCTCAGCAAAGCGTATCATGCTCAGCAAAGCGTATCATGCTCAACAAAGTGTAACATGCTCAGCAAAGCGTATCCTGCTCAGAAAAACTTAACATGCTAAGCTAAGCGTATCATGCTCAACAAAGCGCATAATGCTCATCAAAGCGTATCATGCTCATCAAAGCGTATCATGCTCATCAAAGAGTATCGTGCTCAGCAAATTTTTTCATGCTAAGCAAAGCGTATCATGCTCTGCAAAGCGTATCAAGCTCAACAAAGCGTATCATGTTCATCAGAGCGTATCATGCTCAGCAAAGCGTATCATGCTCAGCAGAGCTTATCATGTTCAGCAGAGCGTATCGTGCTCAGTCAAGCGTATCATGCTCAATTAGCGTATCATGCTCAGCAAAGAGTATCATGCTCAGCAATGAGTATCATGCTCAGCGAAACGTATATTGCTCAGCAAAGCGGGTCATGCTAAGCATAGCGTATCAGGCAAATCAAAGCGTATCATGCTCAGCAAAGCGTATAATGCTCGGCAACGCGTATCATGCTCAGCAAAGCGTATCATGCTCAGCAAAGCGTATCTAGCTCAGCAAAGCGTATCATGCTCGGCAGAACGTATCAAGCTCACCAAAACGTATCCTGCTCGGCAACGCATATTATGATAAGCAAAGCTTATCGTGCTCAGTAAAAACCATCATGCTTAGCATTGCATATCTTGCTCAGCGAAGCGTATCATGTTCAGCAAAGCGTATCATGATCAGGAAAGCGTATCATGCTCAGCAGAGCGTATCATGCTCAGCAAAGCGTTTCATGCTAAGCAAAGCTTATCATGCTCAGTAAAACGCATCATGATCAGCAGAGCGTATCATGCTCAGCAAAGCGTATCATACTCAGCAAAGCGTATCTCTCTCAGCAAAGCGTGTCATGCTCAGCACAGCGTATCACTCTCAGAAAAGCTTATCATTCTCGGCGAAGCGTACCATGCTCAGCAAATCAAATCTTGCTCAGCAAAGCAAATCATATTCAGCAAAGCGTATCATGCTCAGGAAAGCGTATCATGCTCAGCAAAGCATGTCATGCTCAGCACAGCGTATCATATTCAGCAAAGCGTATCATGCTCAGCAAAACGTATCTTGCTCAGCGAAGCAAATCATGCTCAGCAAAGCGTATCCTGCTCAGCAAAACTTATCATGCTTAGCTAAGCGTATCATGCTCATCAAAGCGTATCATGCTCATCAAAGCGTTTCTTTTTTAGCAAAGCGTATCATGCTCAGCAAAGCGTTTCATGCTCAACAAAGCGTATCATAATTGCCAGAGCATATCATGTTCATGAAGGTGTATCGTACATATCATGTTCATGAAGCTGTATCGTGCTCGATACACCTTCATGTTCATGAAGGTGTATCGAGCATATCATGTTCATGAAGGTGTATGGCTCAGCAAAGCGTATCATGCTCAACAGAGCGGATCATGCTAAGCAATGCGTATGATGCTCAGCAAAACTTATCAAATGCCTGCATAGCGTGTGATGCTCAGCAAAGCGTATCATGTTCAGCAAAGCGTATCATGCTTGGCAAAGCGTATCATGCCCGGCAAAGCGTGTCATGCTAAGCAAAGCGTATGATGCTCAGCAAAGCGTATCATGCTTGGCAAAGCGTAACATGCTTAGCAAAGCGCATCATGCTCGGCAAAGCGTATCACGCACGGCAAAGCGTATCATTCTCAGCAAAGCATATGATGCTCAGCAAAGCGTGTCATGCTCGGCAACGCGTATCATGCTCAGCAAAGCGTATCATGCTCAGCAAAGCGTATTTAGCTCAACAAAGCGTATCATGCTTGGCAAAACGTATCAAGCTCACCAAAACGTATCCTGCTCGGCAACGCATGTTATGATATGCAAAGCTTACCGTGCTCAGTAAAAAAACATCATGTTTAGCATTGCGTATCTTGCTCAGAGAAGCGTATCATGTTCAGCAAAGCGTATCATGCTCAGGAAAGCGTATCATGCTGAACAAAGAGTATCATGCTCAGCAAAGCGTTTCATGCTAAGAAAAGCTTATCATGCTCAGTGAAACGCATCATGATCAGCAAAGCGTATCATGCTCAGAAAGGCGTATCGTGCTCAGCAAAGCGTGTCATGCTCAGCACAGCGTATCACTCTCAGAAAAGCTTATCATTCCCGGCGAAGCGTACCATGCTCAGTAAATCAAATCTTGCTCAGCAAAGCGAATCATATTCAGCAAAGCGTATCATGCTCAGGAAAGCGTATCATGCTCAGCAAAGCGTGTCATGCTCAGCACAGCGTATCATGTTCAGCAAAGCGTATCATTCTCCGCAATGCGTATCATGCTCAGCAAAACGTATAATGCTCAAATAAGCGTGTCATGTGTCATGCTCAGCAAAGCGTATTATGCTCAAGAAAGCGTATCATGTTCGGCAAAGCGTATCGAGCTCAGCAAAGCGTATTGTACTCTTCAAAGCATATCCTGTTTAGCAAAGCACATCAGGCTCAGCAAAGCGTATCATGCTCAGCAAAGCATATCATGCTTAGCAAAGCGTATCATGCTAAGCAAAGCGTATCATGCTCAGCAAAGCGTATAATGCTAAGCAAAGCGCATCATGCTCAGCAAAACTTATCAATGCCTGCATAGCGTATCATGCTCAGTGAAGTGTATCATGCTCGGCAAAGCGTTTCATGCTCAGCAAAGCGTATCATGCTCATCAAAGCGTATCATGTTCGACAAAGCGTATCATGCTCGGCAGAGCGTATCATATTCAGCAAAGCGTATTATGCTTGGCAAAGCGTATCATGCTTGGCAAAGCGTATCATGCCCAGCAAAGCGTATCATGCTCAGCAGAGCATATCATGCTCGGCAAAGCGTATCATGCTCGACAAAGCGTATCATGCTCGGCAAAGCGTATCATGTTCAGCAAAGCGTATCATGCTTGGAAAAGCGTATCATGCTTGGCAAAGCGTATCATGCTTGGCAAAGCGTATCATGCTCAGCAAAGCGTATCATGTTCAGCAAAGCGTATCATGCTTAGCAAAGCGTATCATGCTCGGCGAAGCCAATCATGCTTAGCAAAGCGTATCATGCTCGGCAAAGCGTATCATTTTCGACACAGCGTATCATGCTCAGCAAAGCATTTCATGCTCAGCGAAGCGTATCATGTTCGGCAACGCGTATCATGCTCGGCAAAGCGTAATATGCTAAGCAAAACCTTATTGTGCTTTGTAAAAAGCATCGTGCTTAGCAAAGCGTATCTTGCTCAGCAAAGCGTATCATGTTCAGCAAAGCGTATCATGCTCAGCAAAACGCATCATGCTCTAGCAAAGCGTTTCATGCTAAGCAAAGCTTATCATGCACAGTAAAACACATCATGCTGAGCAAAGCGTAACATGCTCAGCAAACCGTATCATGCTCAGCAACGCGTATCATGGTGAGCAAAGCGTATCATACTCTGCAAAGTGTATCATGCTCAGCAAAGCGTATCATACTCAGCAAAACATATCATGATCAGCAAAGCATATCATGCTCAGCAAAGCGTATTATTCTCAGCAATGCGTATCATGCTCAGAAAAAACGTATATTGCTAAGCAAAGCGTGTCATGCTCAGCAAAACGTATCATGCAAAGCAAAGCGTATCATGTTCAGCAAAGCGTAGCATGCTCGGCCAAACGTATCGTACTCTTTAAAGCGTATCATGTTCAGCAAAGCCTCTCATAGTCAGCAAAGCGTATCATGCTCAGTAAAGCGTATCATACGCAGCAAAGCATATCATGCTCAGTCAAACTTGTCATGCTCAGCAAAGCGTATCATGCTCAGCAAAACGTATCATGCTCAGCCATGCGTATCATGCTCAGCACAGCGTGTCATGCTCAGCAAAGCGTATCCTGCTAAGCAAAGCCTATAATGCTTTTCAAAGCGTGTCATGCTCAGCAAAGCGTATCATGCTCAGCAAAGCGTATCATGCTCAACAAAGAGTATCATGTTCAGCAAAGTGTATCGGGCTCAGCTTAGCGTATCATTGTCAGCAGAGCGTATCATGCTCAGCGAGGCGCATCATGCTCAGCAGTGAGCATCGTGCTCAGCAAAGTGTGTCATGCCCAGCAAAGGGTATCCTGCTCAGCGAAGCGTATCATGCTCATCAATGCATATCGTGCTCAACAAAGCGTGTCACGCTCATCAAAGCGTATCATGCTCAGCAAAGCGTATCATGCTCAGCAAAACGTATCATGCTCAGCTATGCGTATCATGCTCAGCACAGCGTGTCATGCTCAGCAAAACGTATCATGCAAAGCAAAGCGTATCATGTTCAGCAAAGCGTAGCATGCTCGGCCAAACGTATCGTACTCTTCAAAGCGTATCATGTTCAGCAAAGCCTCTCATAATCAGCAAAGCGTATCATGCTCAGCAAAGCGTATCATACGCAGCAAAGCATATCATGCTCAGTCAAACTTGTCATGCTCAGCAAAGCGTATCATGCTTAGCAAAGCGTGTCATGCTCAGCAGAGCGTATCATGCTCAGCAAAACGTATCATGCTCAGCCATGCGTATCATGCTCAGCACAGTGTGTCATGCTCAGCAAAGCGTATCCTGCTAAGCAAAGCCTATCATGCTTTTCAAAGCGTGTCATGCTCAGCAAAGCGTATCATGCTCAGCAAAGCGTATCATGCTCAGCAAAGAGTATCATGTTCAGCAAAGTGTATCGGGCTCAGCTTAGCGTATGATTGTCAGCAAAGCGTATCATGCTCAGTGAGGCGCATCATGCTCAGCAATGAGCATCGTTCTCAGCAAAGTGTGTCATGCCCAGCAAAGGGTGTCCTGCTCAGCAAAGCGTATCATGCTCATCAATGCATATCGTGCTCAACAAAGCGTGTCACGCTCATCAAAGCGTATCATGCTCAGCAAAGCGTATCATGCTCAGCAAAGCGTATCCTGCTAAGCAAAGCCTATCATGCTTTTCGAAGCGTGTCATGCTCAGCAAAGCGTATCATGCTCATCAAAGCGTATCGTGCTCAGCAAAGCGTATCATGCTCAGCAAAACGAATCATGCTCAGCCATGCGTATCATGCTCAGCACAGCGTGTCATGCTCAGCAAAGCGTATCCTGCTCAGCAATGCATATCATGTTTTTCATAGCGTATCATGTCCATCAAGGTGTATCATGCTCAGCACAGCGTATCATGCTCAGCAAAGCGTATCACGTCCAGTCAAACTAATCATCCTCAGCAAAGCGTGTCATGCTCAGCAAAGCGTATCGTGCTCAGCAAAGCGTATCATGCTCAGCAAAGCGTGTCATGCTCAGCAAAGCGTATCCTGAATCCTCGTGTCACCGCTGCTAGGACAAAACAATGCACCTACTGTGACCACTGCCATGACAAACCATGACTCCTACACCGACCGCTGTAATTGCAAACCAAAACTCCAACTGCTACCGTTGCCATGACAAACCTAGACTCCTACAGTGACGGATGTCATGACTAGCGAAGACTCCTACTGCGACCGCTGTCATAGCAAACCAAGAATTCTCGTGTCACCGCTGTTAGGACAAACCATGACACCTACTGTGATCACTGCTATGACAAATCAAGATTCATACTCTGACTGCTGTCATGACAAACCAAGACTCCTACTCTGACCGCTGTATTGACAAACGCTGCAGATGATGCGAGTTATGAACCTATAGCGGCTGTGTTTAGGATTAATGCGATTAGGGAATCCCTTGAATGAAAAAAGTTGTGATTGATAGTAATAGAATCTAACAATACATTTTGTGACTATCGTGAGTTGCCATGTAGAATATATTGATATTAAACTGCTTTCGAGAGTCCTTATCCATGAAAAAAAATCTGCTCTACGTAAAAGTGTGTATTATTGTTCATGAAAGTCCTCCTCGCAGACTGGCTCATGATCCTCTTCACCAGGAGCCGGCACAGCGGGCTGGTAATAAAAACTTGGTTTTCTCAGTCCAAGAGTCAGACATGTGTGGCGGCCCTATTTTGTGCGGTCGGTGAGGCGGTGGAAACCCAATACGGCTTTGAGAAGGGAAGCTTGCTGGTAGATCGCGAGGGACCTTATTAGAGATCGCGAGGGACCTTATTAGAGATCGCGAGGGATCTTATTAGAGATCGCGAGGGATCTTACTAGATATCGCGAGGGATCTTATTAGAGATCGCGAGGGACCTTATAAGAGATCGCGAGGGACCTTACTAGAGATCGCGAGGGACCTTATTAGAGATCGCGAGTGATTTTATTAGAGATCGCGAGGGATCTTATTAGAGATCACGAGAGACCTTATTAGAAACCACGAGGGACCTTACTGGAGATCGCGAAGGACCGTATTAGAGATCGTGAGGGACCTCATTATAGATCGCGAGGGACCTCATTAGAGATCGCTAGGGACTTTATTAGAGAACGCGAGGGACCTAATTAGAGATCGCGAGGGACCATATTAGAGCGGACGCTGTTTGACGTCAGCTCTAGAAATTGCGAGGGACCTTATAAGAGGAGACACTAGTCGGCAAGGCTAGTTGGATGGATTGAGGAAACTTTCATGTAAGAAGGAGACATTTAGGAAAACACAAATTGACAGAAGGTAATGGTGTTCCTCGTCCCAGCACGAACTCTACGAGCTATTGCTCCCCTTCAGTTTTAGTTCTGACAAAATATGTTCGCTTCCAATGAACAATACTAAAATGTTTAATATATTTTCATTTTGTAATGTCACATTTCCACTGAAAAATAAAACCTAATGAATGTCAGTTGCAACGCTGTTAATAGCTTACCCTTCCACAATATGTTACAGCGGCGTTCAAAAGACTATTAGTGGCTGATCGAACACTTAAAATGCTGGATGGTAAGAATTATAAATGAAAGAATTAGGACAAGGTAGATTTTGATTTTATTTTATTTGATCCGAATTGCAGAATATTTAACACGTTTTGTTTTGATTGTTCATGTAACTCATACATAATCATATTTTTTTAATTCATTTTGTCGATTGAAATTTTCGAATTGAGTTTTTGTTCCTATTTTATAGAGGGTTTTGTTTTATTCTACCCACTGGAAATGGATAATATCAGTAGAGATGTTCTACAAACCACAATCCGTTACCCCAATCAACATCAATATTGAAATATTCAGTTTGGGTCCGTCGAAGACCACTTCCCTTCACTGGCTTCGTCATCATCCGCCACTTCACTTCACTGGAGTCGTCATCATCCGCCACTCCACTTCACTGGCCTCGTCATCATCCGCCACTCCACCTCACTGACCTCGTCATCATCCGCCACTTCACTTCACTGGCCTCGTCATCATCCGCCACTCCACTTCACTGGCCTTGTCATCATCTGCCACTCCACTTCACTGGCATCGTCATCATTCGCGACTTCACTTCACTGACCTCGCCATCATCCGCCACTCAACTTCATTGGCCTCGTCATCATCCGCCACTCCACTTCACTGGCCTCATCATCATCCGCCACTCCACTTCACTGACCTCGTCATCATCCGCCAGTCCACTTCACTGGCCTCGTCATCATCCGGCACTCCACTTCACTAGCCTCATCATCATCTGCCACTCCACTTCACTGGCCTCGTCATCATCCGCCACTCCACTTCACTGACTTCGTCATCATCCGCCACTCTACTTCACTGACCTCGTCATCATCCGCGCTTCACTTCACTGGCCTTCTCATCATCCGCCACTCCACTTCACTGGCCTCGTCATCATCCGCCACTCCACTTCACTGGCCTCGTCATCATCCGCCACTCCACTTCACTGGCCTCGT
>SDVV010006133.1:0-18673 GCA_016164225.1 Gammarus roeselii
GGGCGGCTGACGGGGGAGAGGGGGGGTTCCGTCCGGGAGACCCCGCAACACACAATCCGGGTCAGGAGTGCGGTTTGAGGCCAGTGTCGGCAGCAGGGCCCGACAGTGTGACTGGTTTACCTCTGCCGCGTCATGCTGACCGGGCCGCCAATGTCCACGACCATCCTGTCTCTCAGCGAGTTTTGGGTAGGGCGGGAAAGCACATCAGGGCAGCGTCAAAATTCATCCATTCACAATGATTCTTCACTCACGCCTATTCATTGCACGATACCATGCTATCTCACACTCAAATCTCTCCTTCCTAACACCTGCTTCACACCATCTATTTACCCAAAACTTTGTCGGTCTCCCTTTAGGCCTACGTCCACTCGATCCTGCCTTCAACACCGTTTTCACCAATCGCCTTTCACCCATCCCCACCATGTGCTCAAACCATCTCAGAACACGCGAATCTGCTCTGTCCTCTAACTTCTTCGCCATCCCCGCTCTAACTCGTTTCACGTCGTTATTGATTTTTTCTCTCAGTGGCACATTAGTCATGCTCCTCAAACAATTCTTCTTGAAGACATTTAACCCACGTTTCTCTTCCTCTCACACCCCTCAAGTCTCAGCTCCGTAGAGCACAGTAAGGAAAAATACACCCATATATAGCTCTATCTTGGTTTCCATCCCTAACGTCCTATAACTCATTACACTCTTCAGTGCACTCAACACTTCACTTCACTCCTCACGACTTCACTTTAGTTTACACTAGTTCAATCTTCATAGCTCTTAAGCCCAGATATTTAAAACACTGAACATCCTCCAATAACTCTCCATTTAGGAGTAAACTAATTCTCCTCGCATCGACATACCTCGAGCATCTCACTACTTTACTTAGACCCACGTCCAGTCGAAGCTTCCTTCTCTCACATACTCTACCAAACTTAGATACTAGCCTACACATATTCTCCTCTGAATCCGCCACCAGTGCCGTATTATCCGCAAACAGTAACTGGCTCAACTGCCAACTCCGCCTATTCGTTTCAACGCTATGCAAATCGAATCACTTACCGTTATGCACATTGGATCATAAAATTTCAAAAAATTCTTCCGTGATGACAGACCAGCATAAAACATAAGTTGACCAAACAACGAGATCTTGGAACATTAATCACCAAAGATAGTGGAAAACCCAACTGGAAGCTAGCTACAAGAAAGGCAATAGAGTCCTTAGCCATATATCAAGAAACTTCCACTACAATAGCAGGAATATCGTGCTAACATTACATACTTCAATGGTCAGATCTCAAATGGAATTTGCAGTACAATTTTGCACTCCTCACCGAAGTGGGGATAATAGCAAAATGGAACATGTTCAGCACCGAGCAACACAAATTATTCCGGAACTCAGCAATAAGACTTATCCGCAATGATTCGACGAACTTAGACTGATATCACTTGACAGAAGACGGCTTAGAGGCCAGTTAATAGAAACCTTCCAATACCTAAATGGGTTTACTGGAGCTAGCTCTGAGGACCTCTTTGCCGAGATTATAACCCAAGGAACAGGAATAACGTGAAAAAACAGCAGCCAAAACCATTCCGAACATCAGTGTCTGAGAATTTCTTTTCCATCAAGATACCAAAATTATGGAACCGTCCACCACATGATGTAGCTAACAGTAATAACGTAAACCACTGTGAAAACCGCCTCGACAAATACTGGGAGACTAATCCACCACCTTCTAAGAAAATGTGAAGTAAAAACTATTGCCGCCAAGGTGGCAACAACCTCCGTCGGAGCCTTCATCATCGGGCAGACTCCGAACGCACAACAGTCTCCCCCACCTATCATCAGCGTTCCTTATGTCTCTCCTCCCACCCGCTATTTCCTGTTTCCTCTTCTCATTATTGTTGGGCCATCATCGACCTCGGTTGCAGCCACTCTTCAAAAACTTTTCTCCTCCTCGTTCCACCATTCGCAGCCTATTCTTCTGTACCCACACGGTGAACCACAACACACTTTTTTTGCACATCTTAACATTGCATCTCTAAACGTCTTCCATTCTTCCTCCACATATCGCAGGTCCTGCACTCTCACGTTGGCATATTCCTCCGACAACGCCTGTTGGAATTCCTTATCATCGTTTTCTACATTCAGTTCACTCAACCTCACTACCTCTCTTCCTCCTCCCACTGTTGTGTTCCCATTCCACCTCTACTCCACGTTTGTTTTTCCTTCCACCAAAACAGATGGTCAGACACTTCTTCACACTCCATTCTCAACACCAGCGCATCCAACAGCCCACCCACCACTCTCCTTGAATGGTGCTCTCTCCATGATGCTCTCTCCACCACTGCACCATGGGTCATCCTTACCTATTTATACTTGTGGATATATCGCTTCTTGAACAAGCTGTTTCTGACAACCAGCTCCTGCCTGATGCACATAATTCAAATTTTCTCAGATTTTCCTCAGTAATTTTTATCCGGAACGCCATACCTCTCTACAACATTACATCCCCAACTCTCGCATTACAAGGTCCGTTCGCACTTGCAAATACCCATCTTTTTACGCCTAAATTATCTTTCACAGACATCATTCTTGAATACACCTCCTTCCACTCGGTGACGCTACTAGTCGATCGATCACCCAATATGACAACCCCTTCTCGCGCCCAACCTTCCTCCAAGCCCGACTTTCTTCCACTAACCTCACCAAATTCACACTCGTCCTAACCTTTCTACTTTGTCTACTCAGCGCTTACACATAAAACTTCCTCATAACAAACATCTCACTAATCACTCATCTATGCTTCATTCGTACTATAACCACGCATATTCAGCGACCCTAACAATAGGGTTCGGAGAGGCTTGAGTTTCTCCTCGCCCCGCTCATCTTGCAATCTTTTAGGAAGGATTTTACAGAGGAGGGATTTCTAGCTAATCGCTCCGTTCCTATTAGTCGCCTTCTACGACACGCAGGGGTTACGGTAGCTCGAATCTACCGACTACAGGGGTAACTATAGCCGGAGTAAGGAAATGGTTTTCAATTTTAATTTGGACCGAAATGAATCGTCCAACGACGATCCGTGACATGTGATGAGTGACTACGTGATGACAATAATTATATGTCAAATAGGACCAGCAGCAGAACATCGTTAACTTAGTTTCAAATGTATATCATAAAATATTGCAGAAATATTTGCAATAATCGTATTTGATAATCGCAATTATTCACCATAAGTTGAATGCGGACACAATGTGTTTGATTTGATTTGAGCCTCATTTCCACCAGAGCCTCAACGTGAGTCATAATAGGCTCCTCCGTAGGGCGCGACCGTCGTTGATTCAGGTAAGTTCGCACGGCCTCGCTTGCGGAAATATTAGTCATATCCGCGTACTAGTGCGTACGAGTGAGTAAAAAGTTAACGCGTGTCTTCGTAAAATGTGTTGTTATTTTCGTGCGTAATGGGGTGCAGAGACCACCTCACTTGCACAGATGTTTGGGGTTTAGACAGCTCCGTATAGTCCGGTGTGTTTTCTGTAAGCGATAAGCTTTTAACGGTAGGTTGGGTCCGTGAGTAGGCTTTGTAGGTTGCACGGGGGACTTGGAACGCTCGTCGGGCTGCTGCGAGTGCGTTGCGATCCATCAGTAAGTTTTTCACGCGGTAGCCACTTTGTGACAACAGGGGCAAGGTGGCGCGTTTGGTAATATGTCGACATCCATTAGGTGGTTGTGAGTTATCCACGTGTGTCCCGTGCACAAGCGGTTGATGAACACTTGGTCTTTTCTGCTTGTGAACTTTGTTTCCCTTTCTCCGACTGTAGGTTTGACTGAAAGCATTCTTTGTCCACTCTGTTGCCACAGTTGATGATTGGGAACCAGTCCCGGTAAGGTATTTCAAAAAATTGTTCTTGGTGAGAAGATGCCAGTTTAGCAAGCGAGTCCGCAAGTTCGTTTCCTCTTATTCACGCGTGCCCGGGGATCCAGCAGAATTCCACTGCCTGACCCGTCCCGGTCATCACAAAGAGATCCTGCTGCATTTTACGTTGAACTGGATGTTCGTAGTGCAGTGTTTCAAGCTGGGTGAGGACACTCAGACTGTCTGAGAAAAAGACGTATTTGGAGAAGCGATGTGTTTTTGCTATAGAGATGGCTAGTTCGAGTGCGTGAAGCTCCGCAGAGAACACGGAGGCCTCTCGCGAGATGATGGCCGAGAGTGGGGTGTCCCCGCACACAGCGGCGGCTCCCACTCGACACAATGTGATGTTCTGATCCACAAGTCAGATCCGATGACCCACAGACTCCTGAACTGGGATTTTGCTCTATGTAGGAGGCTATAACTCTCCACCCTGGTAGAAATGAGACCCAAATCAAATCAAAACTCTCCACCGAGGAGACAGCTCTACAGTTAGTCCCACAATAAGAGGCGTGCCTCCTTCGTTTCTTGTTTTTTATTGGCCCATGAGTAATATAGCTTTTAAAGATAATTTAGTCCCCGAATTAAATTCTTAAAATATCTGAGTGCTAAGACCTAGCTCCTTCGCCTCCTTTGCGTTGCCCGCCCCGCGTGTTATCTGGCTCCGGTCAATATTGATATGAAAAGGATCCGACCCGTAAGGTCAGCCACCCATACACCGCCGATAAAACGACCCAATGGACAAATTCGGACCCTTTTAACTGCTCGTTAAAACGCATTGTAATGTAAACAATAGAGGTGGGGGCCATTGCGCTCATTCCTGCCAAACAAATCGTCAAGACAGGCATGAACTCAAGATTTCATTTCCTGATTCCGTTGAGGAAAAGTTTACTGTGCATTATCCTGGAGAGCACGAGTGCCATAGTCAATTATAATACACATAATATTGCATTACAATGTACACGATCATGACAGGGAGCTATCGCACCCATTCTAGCCCCCATAAAGTTCCAAGGAGGGCCTGAACTTGAGCTTTAATTTCCTGATTTCGTTTCGGCCAATTTTTGTGTGCATTGCGTTGAGAAATATTAGTGCAATGGTCGATTATTTACACGTAATGATGCATTATACTGTAAACGATCGGCAAACGAGGCCATTGCGCCCATTCCAGGAAAGAAATGTTAAGGGGGCCTGAACTCGAGATTTCATTTCTTGATTTAGTTCCGGATGAGTTTTCTTTAAATTAACTTGTCAAGTACGATAGCTATGGTCAATCATTTTACACCTAATGATGAATAAAAATGTAAACCATCGAGAAAGGGGGAAATCGCGCTCATTCCAGCTATAAGAAATGTTCATGGGGAGGGCCTGAGCTGGAGTACGAGTGCTATTGATCAAGATCAAAATCATTTATTGTTATACAGGAGGAAACTGCCCATAAAACAAGCCCCTCTATATGAGTTGAATAGCTTTCCGGGCAACACACACACGCACACAATAATCCTACATATAAGATAAGTAACTTCTAAAAAAAAAAAGACAAGTGGTGGGCTAGGAACATCCTAAAATGCGGCGGCTGGCTGGGAAAAGTTGCCTCCCAACTGACTAATATTGTATAACGGATCGCAAGATGAATACAACACTAAATATAAATTAAAGAGATTAGACATAAATTTATCAGATATTTTTTTTTACAAAAAACAGCGCACGGAACTAAAAAATTTGGCCTCCCTCCACACAAGAAATAGAAGCAATCCTAATTTCAAATAAACTAAAAAAAAGTATGAAAACACGCAAAAAGAACACAATTTAAGCAACCATAAGTGACAACTATAAATATTCGATTATCGTCAATAAGATATCCCAAAACAATGCGGACATCACAAACTATGAATCACACGTATTCACGCTATAGGAACTAATAAGGTAACTTTTTAGTGCAATTTTGAACAAACTTGGCGAATGGCAATTTCGAACAAACACCGGTAAGGCATTCCAGAGATTTGGGGCGGCGAAGGACACTGCATGCTGAGTTGTTGAGAGTCTATGGAATTGGGAAGCCGCACGCACCCTATTGCTCGTATTATAATTGTGCTGCCCACGAACAATGTTCCCGCTGCAATTAATTTTAAATGCATGCATAGCCGAAGAGTATGAATTAATATCCTCAAGTTTCATTATTTTAGTTTAATTAAATAAAGGGTTTGTATGAGCTAAATAATTCTCCCCAGTAATTGTCCTTATTACACGCTACTGCAGCACAGCCAACTGACTCAAATGTACACTGAATGTGCCTCCACAAACATTGTTGCAATATATTAGATAAAGGTACACTAAATTGAACTGACTTAGATACCTTATAACACACAAACTCAAATTGAGCATCAAACTTAAGTGCTTTGTCAAGATAGACCCCCAAAAAATTCCCGTTAGTCTCAAACTCTACATTAAGTCCATCAATTATAACCTTGTTGCTCACATCAACAGCACCACGGCGATTGGTGAACAACATAATGAACGTTGCATTCACATTGACAAAAAGTCTAGTAGCAACGATCTACTTCTTTGCTCTTTCCATTTCGACATTAATTTCAGAAATAAGTGTATCATAACAATGATTTGAAATCGATAGAGTACTATTATCAGCAACTAGTATTGAGAAAAAGTGGTTAGAGACCTTTGCCAGATCGGTAATATATAACAAAAGAAGAACAAAGCCCAGTATACTACCGTGAGGAACAATAACATTCACGACATTAGGTACAGAGAGGGAAGCACCCACCTTAACACATTGAACACAATCTATCAAATAGCTAGCAAACCAGTTCAATGTAAGACCCCAAACACCATGATAGTTTAATTTGTTCAAAAGTCCCCCGTGGTTTAAAGTATCTCTCTTCTATCCGGTGAGTTGTAAATATTTTCAGTTAGATGAATGACGGCATCAGCAGTAGACATACGTCTTCGGAAACCAAACTGGCATGGGGAAATAATGGAAAATTGCTCCAAGAAAGGCAGAAATCGTGAGAGGATACATCTTTCGAAAATTTTACTGAAAACTGGCAACTAGATATTGGTCGGTAATTTGCAGTGTCGGTGAAGGCACCGCTCAAATGGACTGGAGTGACGCATGCTTTTTCTCATAACTCGCGGGAATAAAAGGATTGAATCGAGTTATTTATCAGTTCAGTCAGGAGTACCGCTTGAAAATGTTTCAACAATTTCAACAATTTTACTGGAAGGACATCTTTATCAGTAGAGGTTCTTGTTAAGCTTGAAAAATTGCCTATACACTCTGGGACTGTTACTGGTCGCCTAAACAAGGAGTGAGGCACGTCAGCACTCAAATAATCCAAATGAGAGTGTTCACCTGCTAGGAGCTGACTGTCGAGATCGTTTGCAATACCTACAAAATAATCACTGAAAGAGTCCGCTATGTCACGGTCACCCACAATATCCCTTCCGTCAACAATGAGTTTCTTATTGCTACGATTCCCCTTTGAGCTAGACAACAGATTTCTAATTAAACTCCATGTATTTTTGATATCAATGCAACAGTTGCTAAAGGCTCGTTCATAGAAGTGTTTTTTGGCCGGCCGTACTTGGGAAGTGACCATTTTTATATGTCTATTATTTGTATCGCGACTAATAAATCCAAGTTTCAGCAGCTTGAAATTTTGATTTTTCCGATTAATCAGAGACGTGATAGCCTTACTTAGCCACGGTTTCCTAATTCGATCAATTCCAATATACTTTACTTTAAACGGAAATGACTGACAATATATCCGATCAACTGCGCTAACAAAAAAATTCATATCAGCGCAAACTCTCTCAGGGACCGAAAATTCCAGCTTACCGCCTGCAGTTTCCTAACAAACCTATCAACATTCTCCGGCGAAAGTAAGCGAAATGTTAATTTTGTCTTTCCACGTTGGCGGGATTCAACAGGTATAGTAACATAAGTAGGACAGTGATCTGTTAGGTCAAAACTCAATATTTCCCCCCAGTAGCCCCCCCCACACACACATTGATCCAAATTTGATCCAGCAGAGTCAGATCACCCTATATGGCGCCCGGAGGAAATCTGGTTGGTTTAGTTATGATCGATAGTAGAAATAGAGAACGCATTCCAGTTACAAAATATAAGGCCATATCTGGATCCTGATATAAAATATTCATGTTGAAATCCCCGGCAATTCCGTATTTACTCCCCTGAAACACTGCATTCTATATAATATTGAATAAGTGTTCGGTAAAGTTCACAATGGAATCTGAAAAGGGTCTATATATACTCTCAAAATTAATATTTTCTCCCCCAAGCCACATACCATCACTGCACAAGATTCCACGTTCTCTGTACAGATACTCAACTGGTCTAATTCATGACTTTCAAAACTATTGGAACAAAATACATAAATTCCTTCTCCCCTTCGCCCATCTCTACAGGTGTGGAAAGACTGATAGCCCTCAATTAAACAGAGCGTTGCGCTGTCGGCGTCAAGCCACGTTTCTGATAGGATTAAGATATCTGGTCGAGTTGATAAAGTGTCGATTGATGCTATAAATGTACCTCCATTGATATTAAAATATCGAACATTATAATTTAATACAGTCATTGATGATGCACCTCTACAGCTGGCATTGTAACGATAGACTGTATTATGATTGGATTGTCTCTGCTGGTCTAGTGAGTTGAATACACAGTCGAATAAATTTTCATCAGGATCAATACTGTGAAATATGCCGCCAGTGTTATTGTCCCCATCAACCAACAAATCAACCATTATCTAAATTTAATAACATTGCCAGGGTTAGGAGGGAACCGAAAATGGGCTGGTGTTGGTCAGAACAGGCGGTGGTCGATGCAGAAGCAGGTGGTGATTGGAGCAGGAGCAGGTGGAGATTGGAGCAGAAACAGGTGGCCGGAGCAGGTGTTGGTCGAAGCAGAAGCAGGTGTCGGTCAAAGCAGGTGGAAGTTGAAGCAGGATCAGGTGTTGGTAGGAGCAGAAGCAGGCGGTGGTCAGAGCAGGAACAGGCACTGGTCAGAGCAAGAGCAAGAGGTGATCGATGCGAAGAGTAGGTAATGGTCAGAGCAAGAGCAGATGGTGGTCGATGCGAGGAGAAAATGATGGACAGAGCAAGGGCAGGTACCAGTCAGAGCAAGAGCAGGTGATGGTCAGAGCAAAAGTAGGTGATGATCGATGCGAAGAGTAAGCGGTGATCAGAGCAAGGGCAGGTGGTTATCGGTGCGCAGAGTAGGCGGTGGTCAGAGCAAGAGCAAGTGGAGGTTGGCGCGAAGAGTAGGCAGGTGGGGGTCGGTGCGAAGAGTAGGCGGTGGTCAGAGCACCGCAGATAATGATCGCAGCATAGCAAATGGCGGTCGGAGTAAGAGCAGTGGATGATCGGCATAAGTGTTTAAAATATACAGATCTAACAATGAAAATGGTTACACACCCAACCAAACACCAATTGGTATCTAAGAGCTAGGACCAATTTTCCACTAGCGATTCTAAAGGAATCGTCAGGATGTCACCGAAGAAAAACTCGAGCCTTTCACGAATATTGACGGACATTCTGGTATGAAGTGCTCCTGGGGTGGCATTGTTCAGAGGTTTCAGCCAAACCACCCCCTTACCATCAACAGAATTGCACATAGATACCTTGTCAGGATACTCGCGCTTGGCTTTTCGAAGCGCATTCATAATAGTACTTCTTGTAGGGGTATGGTTCTCATTTACATAAAATTGCCGAGGCTGTAACTGCCGAAAGGAAGAAATCAAACCTTTCTTAAGATCCCTTCTGCACAACTTCAAGGTAATGGCTCGCTTGTCCGGGCGTTGAGCTAACGATCTCCGGCCCAGTCTGTGGCAAGTTGAAACATCAGTGAGGGAAATATTCAGCCTCAGCTTGTCCTTTACAAGATTCCAGACAATCTCAGAAAAAAACTCACCATCACTAATGGCAGGGACGTCGTTGCCGGTAATGATCAAGGTGTCGCGCCTCTCGTATGTATCCGCATCGTCTATTCGCTCCTCCATTTTTTCCAGCACAGTTCTTAGAGTTCCTACTCATATTCCAGTTCACTTATACTAGTATCGCCTCGAACTGCTCCTCATATAAGGCTCTCCTCTGGCTCTGGACCGCCTAAACTATTAATTTCCCATCTTCAGATAACTTATCCAATACATTCGTTGGATCACTGACCAACGCGGTGGTAGGATCACTGACCAGCCCGGTGATAGAATCACTTCTCGTCGGCATCTTCTTGTGAGGCATGAAGACGGCTCTATAGCAGGATAATGAGCCGGGAATCAGTTGATGGATTTCTTGCAGCAGAAATTCAAGGAGTTTTATGACTATCTCACAAACCTCGTTGCCAAGCTGGACTCATTTAACATGGACAGACCCTAACGTAGTCACTTCGGGAGCACAGAGCAGACAGAGCACACGTTCGTCCTCTGCTATATATATGTAGTTGACTGTAAAAGTTTTGTAGCGATGGGATGTCTGTTTGGTCCAGCACAGAATCCGATGTGATGGCCTCATAGCAGAAATGACCTTCTCGAGTAGCAAGGTCTAGAACCTTGTCATTGTAGCCGCGACTTGTGAGATGGAATTTGAGGAGCGGCATGTCATGGCCAATGTCAATACGATTTCTGGCATGACTGTCTAAACTTGAGTTGGGGAACGGGTATGAGTCGACAAATCTGGCACCGTACCTGCTCGTGGCATCGTTCAAGGAGACAGCGTTGCTAAACATTTTGTCCGACTGTTTCGGAAACATGTTAGATTTTTTTTTTTTCGTCCAATCCTCTCAATATAAATCTCATGTCATCGACTGATGCATTGTGTGCTATACAAGGTATAAACCTGAGTTTCTCCGTGATTCTTATGTTGCAATTAGAGCAAAGAGCCCCAATTTAGTTGCCAGTTATCACTTCTTGATTGGGTCCGAAGACACTCTCGATGTAATGATTATGGTGGCGTACTCTTTGTTTGCCTTTATCTCCAAAAGTGTCCCCGCAACACTCACAAGTTTTGATTTTGCAATATTTTTAAAAGTCTTGTTTTGTGAGGACGGAGACGGGGAACAATGATAAGGTGTTCTTGTAATCTTTATAATCCAGCAACATATTCTTGATGAGATGTGTATCCATCTCCGTAAAGGGAACTGAAGTCGAATCGACTACTTTGTGCCTTAAAATTTTACCGTTTTTATCCACTAGAGTATAACTGTACATGTACAACATGTGTACGTTGACTACATGTTTTCCCTCTTGGCTTGGCTCCAGAACAGATTCACAGTAATAATAACAAACAACGGGTGGCTTCATTGTTGCATGCATGGCTGAGAATTGGTACATTTCGCCTGTTTCAGGCATACTAATGTTCTGCAAGCCTGTAATGGATAGACACAATTTACTTGTTAAGCTTTTTTGCTTTCATTCATGCCCTGCATGCAGAATGGACAATAAAAGTTGTCTTGAAGTCTCGTATGTCTGAATGTTTTCATAAATATCGAGAAACAGGGATGAGCGCGACATGTTTGGCATCTAAAATTTGCACAAGATGGATCGTGCGCTCCTCACTGGCTTCTAAACTGCCTCTGTATACACTGACAAGACCGAACCCTTACTTCTGTTTTGTAAGCTGATACAATCTAATGTTAACATCACAGTCCCCTTCTATGACTGGAAAATCTGCTAAGGCAACAGATGTGTTCAAGGCAAGGTTTGGAAAATTAAAGTAAGTGCCTCTGTACGGGAGATATGTTGAATCTGATTCACGTTTAAAATTTGACAGGTGTGTATTATCAGGCAAAGGGAAGTGGGCAATCAAGCTTGCGAGCACACAATTATTGTTTCTTGTATTGATGTTGACAATGTGGTGCCGGCCTGGACAATTTTTGGGCCAAGGAACATAGTCGCCAAGACGTGTTGTTCCATTAACCCCTGTCTTGTAGAATTTAAGCTCTACACTGGTTACTGTATTAATGGTCCAGCCACTACCTTCTCGCACCTGTTTTTTTCTAATTTATTTTGCAAATCTACCCCGAGATCCTCAATCAGCTCAGATACAAAAATGTTTTTTGTCAGCTTGATAGCTTCTGTGTTTATCCCCCAGTCCTTGTCATCTACAGATGAATCCTCCATCATTTTGCTATTTTTGACATTCACGGTGCATTGAAGTCTTTGGAATGTGCCTATTTTACATTCAGTATGTTTCACTTATTCCTCACGTCCTAATGTAATCAAGAAAGATATGTTGACATGTTCAGTGTATGGTATAAGTTTTTAAAGTGACAAAATTGTTTCCCAGAATTCCTGTAGAGGTAGGCGTATAAAATATAGACTAGCGTATCGGAGCCGAATCATCAGTAGCCTGAGCGACGAATGGGTCCGAAGACGAAGCCGATTCATCAGTACCCCGAGTAACAATCTATCCAATAGAAGACAGCGCCAAGAACGTATCAGCAGTAGGCTGAACTCCAGGTTGTTCCGGAGCAGTAGGCTGAACATCGGGTTGTTCCAAAGACGGAGCAGTAGGCTGAACATCGGATTGATCCGAATACGGAGCAGCAGGCTGAACACCGGGTTGTTCCGATGACGGATGATCAAGCACCGGGTTGTGGGATTGCGCTAAGGCTTGCCTGCGGACAGGCCTCATTTCGGTAAAGACCACTTCCTGCATACTCCAACAATGGCGTATCCGCCATCACCATATCGTTTCGATTCATCCAACAAGAATAAAACAATAAAAATTAGATTAACAAATAACAGAGATGTCTTTGAAACAGTAAGAAAGAGATTAACAAAGAAACAGCAAGATATCTCTAGAATAAAACATAAGATAGACAAGTGAGAACTGGCAGTACTTTCATCGACAGTAGAAAAACTGTCCGTCACAAACAATATCAGGAGTACAAATAATGTCCGAGCTTCAGCATTCGTCATTTTATACAACAGTGTACGAAAATTTAGGCATGAGGCCATACGCTGCCAGATGTACGACAACAAAACCAAATCAAAATGAAATCAAATCCAAAACAACACAAAACCGATATACGTGTTGTAACCTGTTTGCCTGCCTGCAGCGGTGGGGTCACATAAAACTGGCATCGCTGAGGCGGTGGACGCACACATCATCAGCTTCTCGTCGAATAAACATCCTCCACCTCAAGATTGATCAACAAGCCCCAAAAAAATGGAGTTGATATAAGGAGGAAATCTTGTAGTGACCTATAACCGAACTCTCCAGAGGTTTGCATTCATTGAAGCGGGCAATTTTGTGTCAACGACACTAACAACATCTCAAGTTATCTTGAACATTTTGAAGATGAAGGAACAAGTGTCTGTTTTAATAAGACATGAAACGTCGAGTGGAGCTGGAGTGTAACTCGGAAGAAATATCGCTTGTGTTCTTAAACAATAAATCAAAACTGAACATGTCTAGAATTGTACTAAGTCCTGACTTTATAGTTAACTTCCTCAGTCATGCGGTTACGATGCTGGAGCGTAGTACATCTCAGTCACTTGAGCGAATCTCGGAAGACAAACGCCTAACGATGGATACACCTGACAGATCATTCTACAACGCCTTCTCAATCTATGGTGAAGATGTTCTGAAGGAAGATGTTAACACTATTAATAAAAATTTATTGAATAAAAAAATCATTCAAAAATCTTTTGTATACACTAACCTTTGTATCGCATCATGTCCGACTTTGTAAAAGTCAGCTTCTGTAGTCTGTTCTGGGTAGTGTTACGCATGTGTCTGCTACGGTGGTCTCTGCCACGGCTGTCGAGGTTGCTATGCTTGAGGCTACGGCCGTTGCTGGTAGTGATATACAGGCAGCGGCTGACGCTGGTAGTTTGGGTTATCGTACCTAGGATCGCCGCGATAGTTAGAGCGGTGACTGTCCAGCGCGTAGCCTGATACGGGTGATTTTCTGAAGGGTACAGCGTCAGTCTGCACGTGAACGAGAATATTTATAAAAAATAAAACACTTTTTTCTCTATCATGGAATAGTTTGATTACAGAGTCCAAAATTATATAGACATTTTCGTTAAACATACCTTATCATCGCTGAAGTTTCGGGTTGATCTGGCCTACCCCCGATCGAGTTGTTACCACGACCTGATGAATAAAAATTGTAATGAATTAACGAAGATCAAATCGATTGCTGGAAGAAACATACGGAATCCACATTGGTTGATGTCAAAGATGTTGGCATGACCGATCTAACTTTAGAGATGTAAATAGCCCAAGCTGATAATTACCTGGTGACGCCGAAAGGGTTCTTGAATTAAGTACATCCCTGTTGGAATACTTCTGCAAAGATGAGAAAGTATATACAAATTAAAAGTTCATTGAAGAATAATTAGTCGTGTATCACCTGTTGGGTAAGATGGAGACTGTTAGGTATCTGGATATAAATATTTTTAACAAATCCGCACGATTGTTTGTGAGCGGGTTCGCATCTAGTGGAAAGAGTGTCCCTGTTGGAAAATAATCACTAAATACATTAATAGCTTCGATGAGGTGGTCGTTTCGGGGTCAGAGCACTTTTCTGTAATGTAACAGGGAGCCCAGCGTTCGCGCTAAAATTATTCCCGCACACGCGCACTATCGCCACTTCACTTCACCTCACTGTCATGGCCGGACACTGTCATAACCGCTAAAAATCTTTCATCCCACGTGCTTTCTACCTAACGATGATTCAGCCCCCACGCATTTTCCACCACTTCAAAATCTGCCACTGTCATATCTGCCACTGTCATTCCCGCGAAACAGGCGTACCAACCTAACAGTTATCACTTTAATGAAACTTGAATAAAAAAAACGCTAAAAAACGGCATTGGGTACCCTACAAAAATATATATGTTTGCCCCACGGGTTAGAAATACGTATCTTTGCCCCGCGGGTTAGAAACACGTACCCTAGGTTAGGTAAGGTTGGTCAGGAAAAGTTTCATTAAAGTGATAACCGGTAAAATGGTACGACTGGTGGCTGATTCTGACGTGGGCTGAACAGATTTTCGCCAGAATGTCACTGGCAAATATGACAGTGGCTGGTGTGACTGAGGAACGCTATGAATGTTCGCTGTTAAAAAATGGTACCGTAGGTAGGTAGTCGGAACAACTTGGGGCAGATAAGGCAGTTGGCGGAGATGATAGTGGTTGATCTGACGTTAACTATAAAAGAATTTAGCGCCAGGGATAGCGACCCATGTAACACGATAAGATTAGAATTCATACAAGACAACTCGCATTCCGTCCATTATCCAAACCAACTAAATGTAAACTCCTTGTAGTGTATGATGGTTTCATGTTAAAAACAGAGTCTCTCCGTATTATTGCAAATGTTTTTTGTCGGGGCCATCACGTAAATATTAATAAGATAAATTTAAACCAATCACTCTTACACTCAAACCCATTCCACTGTCCATTTTTTTTAATACCACACACATTCTTGTCCTACGTATGCGCGATATAAATCAATTATGTTACTTTGGCAAAACATCCTTTGCAAAGGACAAGATTGAATCGTTTATCTCCGTATGCGAGATGCACTTGGAACAAAAACCATATGGGCACATCTTAGTTGATTTCACACACCCAATTATTCTAAACTCATGATTAGAGCACAAATTGCAGGACATGAATTTGAACAAGTGTTGCCTCTATAAAATAAAATGTATGCCAGATTTAAGATTAGTATTGGATTAGGATAGAGAGTGTCTACTACAAACCAGAGGCTGTTGGATCATACTTCAGCGCGATGGCCCAACATCAAAGTTTTTCGAATGTATGTCCGTCTACAACAAGGGGCGATGTTGAAGAATTTCTGCAACGGTCAGAGACTTTTGCATGGTTCAAACAGGCTCCCATGAATTTTACCAGACGCATGTTCACAGCTGCGCGTCCTGGATTGATTTTATGTGAGGATGTTGCCTATATGAAAGATTCTGCAGATAGTAATGACGGAATTAAGTATTTATTCATCATCATTGATACATATATACTACAAATATCGGTGTGTACAACCCTTGAAAGCTATCACATTTAAAAATATGATTGCATCACTTGATATGGCCAACAACGAACTAGTATGGCCAACAACTCGGATCTGTTCAGATCAGGGAAGAGAGTTTATGAACAAAAGCTTTAAAGCTTCTATGACCAGCAAGAACAAATTGATTTATTACACCTACAACAAGGCCATTAAAGCGTCACCCGCCGAACGGGAATACGGACTATAAAACTGAAGTTGGATAAATATATGCATGCTAAAAAGACGGAACGCTATATCGACGACTTGTAAACAATTGTGAACACGTACAATATGACACCACATGCATCATTATTGGGCCGGTTCCCCTTTGACGTTTATTTGTTGAACGACCCAACAGATATACAGGCACTGTTGTCCGAAATGTATAAAATACGACGTAAAAGAATCAAAGCGCTCAGTACAAAACTAAAGGTGATGGCGTACGTACGCTAACAGTCCGGTACGTATCCTATTCTTAAGACATTCAGGAAAGGACACGAACCAAAGTTCACGAAGGAAGTGTTTCGTATTCCACGTATTAATCAAAAACCTTACCCTCCGACCTATGAAATAACACTGCTCAATACTGAAGAACTCATCAAAGGTTTGGTCTACAGGCAAGAACTAGTTTCAGTGTGGCAGACATGATATTTATGCCATCATGGTCTTGAAGAGCCGAATTAGACGAGGTAGAGAACAAATCTACGTGATTTACCTGGATTATCCAAACAGCGTGATGTGTGATAAACGTACTTTGAAAAGGAAATTTTAATTTTTATGATGAATTAAATAAACTAAAAACATCCGAACGTAGTCGACTGATCAAACTATTAACTGGTCAAGAAGTTAAAATCATCTGCGAAATATTTACAAATATACTAAAAGGAAAATTTGTTTGTGACACACTAACCAAGTCACGGGTAGCTAAATTCACCTATCTAATAAAACAATTAGGCAGTAAATCGTTTGGGAATAAATCCTCCGGGACCAAAAGGAAAACATTATCAGCCGCGCGTGGAGGGTTTCTGTTAAATTTATTATTACCCACTGCAGTGAGCTTCTGGACAAAAATAATTAATGGATGAATCGATTTACTACCTAGTTCCAAAGTTCAAGCTGGATAAGCTTACAACAAACCATATTGGCGGTAGAGCTACACCCTTATCTATCACAACAGGACCAGAAATTAGCAGAACATAGCAGTAAATATCGGAGTCAGAGGTTGAACGAGCGTGGGGACGAAATGCTAGTTTGAACGCTTCGCCTTAGATAGCACTAAAATTATTAGGTTTTCTCCATGGGCTATATCGCTCTAGTATCACTACAGAACCTACACCGGAACCGATCAAACAAAAGGAGACACATAATAGCGTTGTTGCAGCACTATATACCGCCTTATGTCTCCCGTGGCTGAATCACTGTCCCCTGGTTTGCTTCACTATCTTAAAACCAACACAGCACTTATATTTGAATCGAACGGGTTTGTTAGCCTTCCCAATATCCAAAGTTGTATTCACGTTTTCGATCTTTTCAAAAGATTATTGGTCAATAAGACTGTGATAATCAAAGATGTCAATGACGTCATATGAACGTTCTTGGATAAAAGGCCTAGAGCGTTTCACAAAAATAGACCCTTAAAAATTAAAGATGAGGAGGAGGAGTATGACGCGATAGACAAATTCTGGGATAGTTTATAAAATAACACACGGCTGCGTTACCTCGAAATAACAATCGTGAACACTGTTAAACATTCACTGTATAAAAAACACAAAATAGCATAAACTATGACAGGGTGAACATGTATGCCACTTGGACCACTTGCGGGAGGTAGCGCCTCTTCGCAACTATGAGATAAGGGCTCGTGAGCACCACAACACTGCAGTCTTGACCATGACTGACAAAACAACATATGAGAATATGAAATAAATAGAGTCCCCTATCCTGGAAACACTCTAAATATTCACAACACTACCGATATTCATCTACAATACCACGTATCACAACACTGATATTAAATAAATAAATAAATATATATATATATATATATATACATAAGTTCACTTTAAATGTCACACCTTTCGGGGATGATCAAGCGCAGGTCAACTTCAAGCAACGACACAGAAGGCAGTGACGCGGTACCGTGATCGGAGTGCGAGTATCGTCCGAGGTTGCTCTCATTAGCTAGTGAGGTGTGGATGCAGGGCATCGTCCAAGGTTGCCATCTCATTGGCTGCTGATGGGTGTCAGGGGCGGGGCATCGTCAGAGCTCCGCTCACTCATTGGCCTCGTGAGAGAGGCGGGCGGGGCATCGTCAGAGCTCCGCTGACTCACCCAAAACTGACACCAACACGAAGGGCTGTTTGAGATCACTTATTCCCCCCCAGGGCTGTTTCAGACCACTTATTTCAACCCAGGCTGTTTCAGATCACTTAATTTCCCCCAGGGTTGTTTCAGATCACTTGTTTCCCCCCAGGGCTGTTTCAGATCACTTATTTTCACCCAAGACTGTTTCAGGACCCTTTTTTCCCTTGGGGCTGTTTCAGCACCCTTGTCCCCCCAAGGCTGTTTCAGAACCCTTTTCCCCCCCAGAGCTGTTTCAGCGACAGGATCTCCTAGGCGTTTTAGGCACGCCATAACACAGCTTGGTGACATCATACTTATGTTGAATATCGATGTATGAATTTTCCCTAACATATGAGCCTATTTAAATATAT
>SDVV010006134.1:0-18672 GCA_016164225.1 Gammarus roeselii
AGAGACTCGTGTACCCGTCCTATTTCCAACATATATATTAATGGTGCCACAGGTCTAAGTGTTACGTCAATGCAACATTTGACTGGTTTTTGGAAAGAGCGTGATCTATATCATTTACTATTGCCGAGGATAACCTAGTAAGGATGGCTTTCCGAGGACATCATTCATCAGATGGCCTACCGAGGACAGTTTGCAGAGGACTGCCAACCAAGGACAGCAGAGGACGGCATATTGAGGACACCCTAGGAAGACGCCCTGCCAAGGACAGCCTGCAGGGATCGGCCTGCCGAGGAAAGCATTCAGAGGACGGCCTACCGAGGATACCTGACAATGGTCGAGGACAGCCTGTAGAGGACGGCCTGCGAATGTCGGCCTGCGAATGTCTACAGAGGATGCCACAACGAGGACAGCTTGCTGGGGATGGCCTATCATAGACAGCCTGCGTTGGAGGGCACACAGGGGACAACCTCAAAGCACAGCAAACAGAGGAGGGTCTATCTGAGCATAGCCTACATAGGACAAAATTGGGTAATCATGCATGGCATTTTTAGCACATTCTACCGAGGACAGTCTACATAGGATGGCATGCAAAAGTCATCCTACAGAGGACAACCTACAGAGGATAGGCTGCAGAGTGTTGCCTGCAAATAACACCCTGCAGGACAGCCAACAGAGTGCAGAAGCTTAACCGAACAATATGATATACCCTGTGTTGGTAATGTTTTTCGACGCACAACTCCAGTTCTACTTTATTTGTATCAATGTTTTATTGATGTGGTTAGAACACTGTTTTTGTGTATGCTGGCTTAGGCTTGTTGACAAAGATATTGTGGATCCTCAAAAGCATCAGTCTTCAGAGATACTTTTAAGCAAGTTCTACGGATAATTCTTCTTAATTTTCAAATTCTGGAATGCATGCCCACATGAAGCATCAAATTCACAATAAATAACTTAATATATATACTATAAGTAGTGAAGGTAAGGAGGAAGGAAATTTGCAGACACCAAACCTAATTAAATGGTACGGTAATATTGTAAGTGAAAAGATACCAATTTCCGAAACTGTATTTCCTCAAAGTGTGCGCCTTTCTGATAGAAAATAAAGCACACGCATATTTTCTGGGAAATGGCCGAACCTATTCACATGAAACGAACGAATGATAATGACACACTCGTTTCTAATGTTTTCGATCTTGCATCTTAGATCCGTATAAATAAAATATTCTTGTTTATTAGCATCCCCGATATTGAACAATAGCGGGGAGTCATTTCCTGAGCGACCCTCAACTCAATGGCAAGCACGTGACGGCGATTCATGATGCTCAACGTCTTATCAGTTCGTAGTGTCATTGCCGACGCTACGGTTACTCCTACAAACCGAGGCTCCTTCTACTGGACGAAGGAACTCGCGGTACCCGGGAGGACCAGTGAAAGAGCTTGGTGAGCTCCGAAGGGCATGTGATCTGGTACCTGTGAAGCAGCTCAGGCCTCCGGGGTATTTGTGAAAGCTTTGAAGTACTTGTGAACAAGCTGGAGCACCCATGAAACGTCTGATGCACCAGCGAGAAGTTCCACCCCTTCGTGAAGAGTCCGCGACCTCTGGTGCAGACCGCTATCTACTCTTCATCCTAGTGAAGCGTTTCTGTCTATCAAGTGAAGATGTTCTACGACTCAAGTCTCCTATTTTCTAATAAAATCAGTCTCATATTCAATCAGCCGTAAATAGAGGACGAGGGAGGCCGCTTGAAAGCGGCACACCTCATGTCACTTCTCAAGGGGATTTGATTTGATTTGATCCTCAGTTCCACCAGAGCCTCAACGCGAGTCATAATAGGCTGCCCCGTAAGGCTCGATGATCATTGATTACAGTAGGATCGCACGCCTAAGTGTGTGAGGAAAAAAAAACGCATTTAACGTTAGAAAAAATGTGAAAATTTTAGCAATGTTAGACGCACGCCGGTGCGCAAAAGAAAAACGCTTACTCGAAACGGACCTCCGCTTCTAATCCCTTAAAACTTAAAGAGTAATATGTTTGCACCCTAGTGTGTTCAGGTAGCATTGTCGAGGTTAGTACAAGGTTAGTGGCTACACGGGCAAATTCAGCTCCGACAGCAACGCACTACAATATTTACAGCTACGCGGTTTAGTTGTATTAGTACAATTTATTTATTCAGGTAAGATAAAGACTCAGATGAAACGAAACGAATAGTCGCCCCCAACCCTTCAGAACCTCATAAGTAATATGTCCACACGCCAGTGCGCACAGATAGTATCGTCGAAAATGGTACAAGGTTAACGCTTTCACGGATAAAGTCAGCTCCGACAGCGACGCAACACAATGTTTACAGCTACGCGGTCTATTTTATTTTTAGTACAATTTATTTATTCAGACAAGATAAAGACTCAGACAGAATGAATCCCCGCCTCCAACCACTCAGAACTGCAAGAATAACATGCACGCACTCCAGTGCCCACAGACAGCATCGTCGAAATTGGTACAAGGTCTATGGCTTCACGGATTAGATCGACTCCAACCGCAACGCGTCACTAGGTTTTATAGCTCTGCAGTACATGTGAACCCCAGAAACTGCATATGGTCCGTGCACGCGCGAGCGAGCACAGACTGTAGAAAAAATTCCCATTCACAAAATCACAAACAGGAACTCCCGCACAAATACACCAGCGTTATAATATTTTGGATCGTGAAAAAGAAAGCAAGCGCAGGTTCGTCATGGTCAGAGAAACTGCTCAGATTATTGATTTCGCACTGATTGCTCAAGGGGATAGGGTGGGGGCGGGGGGGCATTGGTCCCTTGGGTCGCAAAAGAGCCCGATGAATCCCGGAGGGTGACCCAAGTCCCACGGGTCTTCCCAAGCTCCCCGAAACCCCCGAGACCCCTCGTCTCAGCTCATCTCAGCTTGTCTCGAATCATTTCGGCCAGTCTCGGCTCGTCGTGACCTACTCGACTAGCCTGGACATGTTTCGACTGATCTCGACGCACCTCGACCAGCCTCGACGCGACCCTCGCACTCTGCGCCAGCAATCCGCAGACTGTAATGGTTAATTGTTCTACTCAAGCATCTCACATATATATACACTTTTCTGTGTATGGGTTCTACAGCGCTGGGAGGGGGAGCAGAGGTTCCAGGATTCAGAGGGGCCTCTAAAGGGTCTCAAAGCTTCTCAAAAGGGTCCTAAAGGGTCTCAAGGGTGTCCCAAAGGGCCCCAGAAAGGTCCAAGTGGATACCCCAAAATCCACCTGGTCTCCTAAGTCCCCCGGGTTCTCGAAACCCCGGGTCCCCGAGTCCTGCGGGCCCCACGAAAACCTCCCCTCTCTGGGTCACCTTGTCTCAACTAACCTCAATACATATAATAATAATAACCAATGCAAAAATTATCACTATGAAAAAAGGGCTGAGAAAAATGATAGAGCCCAAGCAAGAAGAACTAATAAAATAGTAAAATAAAGTGTTGATGATCCATAAAACGAATATTCATCCATCCACTCCAATACTCAAGGAGAGCTACATGTAACTACTATTATTCAGCAACACATCAAGTCGGAGGGGTGAGTGATACACGGTATCTCAATATAATATACTTTAGAAAACAAACTAAAACACGCAAGCTGAAGCGGGCTACGGCAACAACGCAACACGCGGGAAAACGAGGCACGACTAAGCCCTTACCGGGCATCACCCAAATGAGTCACCTGACATAAACTCGTTATGATTATGAAAGCGGCCCAACAGGGCTATCTTAAATTGGTGTGTCCACACCGAGTATATCTACCATTGATGATTTCGCGTTGATACGTTACAAGGGTTATACGGATATTATTGCAAGCACTCAATACAAGTCCAGACGGGACCCACTTATTCTGAGTCACCGGACATAGACTCGTTACATGCTAGCGCTACGGGCTCATACACAAATCCTAGGATTCGCAACAAGCTAAGATGTATCACAACGTCGGTTATACTTCTACCACGGCTCCTATTACAAGATATTGACACACCGGACTCATCTTCTACGGATAAGATGTTAACCTAAATTGGAAGCTACTTAACCGGGAGATTGACGAGTAGAATCCTTCGGTCCAAGGTCTGGCTTTCCGTTGGTCGAGAAGACTATTCTCCCCCTCCAACCCACTCGCCGACGTAGGTTCTGGTTGAACGTACTCTTGGCATAGTGCAGTGCCGTAGATCTCAGGATTTGCACCATACCGTGCCGTGCACGTGCTTGATAAGTAGGCGCGTGCATGGTGTACGACCATTCTACGTTGAAGCTCAGATGCACGGAGTTGAAGCTTAGAAGCACGATGTGTCTACTCAAATAATGTAAGGTTAAGCCAGCAATCAGTTATATGTGGTCTATATATTTATACATGTGGTCAATGAACAGTCACTACTTTCAAGACTTCGATGATCTAATTATGTTAGTCTTTATGACCACTGTGGACGACCCTAGGCGACAACGGCGAAACTACTTTACGGAACGACGAACGACGGCCGGCATGGCGAGGTGCTGGAGCTAATCTGTTAACTACCTCACATCGTATGTTCCGAGCCTTGTCGGATCTCAGCTTTGGCCTTTTATGAGGCTTATTCGGAAGCGGTGATGACCACGCGATGCGTCCGGCCAACTGGGTTCATTCAGTTGCTTTCTCATGAGGCGCTGTTGCGAGGCAACGTATACGCAGGAAGACCTTGTCAGCGTCTGCTGACTTCTGTCTTTGGTAAGCATTCCTATAATTGGATTTGACATCATGCGACCGATCATGCACGGATAGCTCAACTCCCTTGTTGCGTCTACATGGACAGGGCGATTGACCCATTTGGGTGAAGAAAGCAAAACTCAGACGTCTAATGAACGACGATAGTTGATGGTGGAAACGTGGATGAGGGCCAGGAAGTTACATGAACACAAAAAAAGCCAAATGAATGGAAATTTAAAAATGGCCCAGGGCATATTTTTTTCGTCTAACCGCTACTTGCTCTCCCAGGCACCATTGGCTCCTCTAGGCACCATTGGCTCTCCCAGGCCCCATTGGCTCTCCCACTCAGTAACAGGAGGGTGTTAGTTTGATGTTGACTACAACACTGGACCGATAGCTGCTGTCCACTATAACTCTGACGTTACAATCTGACCGCCACTGGCTCTCTCAGGCCCCATTGGCTCTCACACCCAGTAACAGGAGGGTGTTAGTTTGATGTTGACTACAACACTGGACCGATAGCTGCTGTCCACTATAACTCTGACGTTACAATCTGACCGCTACTGGCTCTCCTAGGCACCATTGACTATACCAGACCCCATTGGCTCTCCCAAGCACCATCGGCTCTCCCAGGCACCATTGGCTACCACCCAGTTACAAGAGGGTGTTAGTTTGATGTTGATTCCTGCACCGAACCAATAGCTGCTGTCCACTATAATCCTGATGGTACAATCTGACCGCTACTGGCTCTCCCAAGCACCATCGGCTCTCCCAGGCACCATTGGCTACCACCCAGTTACAAGAGGGTGTTAGTTTGATGTTGACTCCTGCACCGAACCAATAGCTGCTGTCCACTATAATCCTGATGTTACAATCTGACCGCTACTGGCTCTCCCAGGCACCATTGGCTCTCCCAGCACCATTGGCTCTCCCAGGCACTATTGGCTCTCCCAGGCACCATTGGCTCTCTCAGGCACCATTGGCTCTCCCAGACACCATTGGCTCTCCCAGGCACCATTGGCTCTCCCAGGTACCATTGGCTCCTACAAACGACAGTGGCTTCCGTGGCCTCCGTTATCTCACCCAGTCACTATTGCCTCTTGCTGCTACCATTAGCTGGAATTGCCACCATGGACTCCCCTTGTCATCATTGGCACTCCCAGTCACCAATGGCTCTCCAGGAACCATTAGCTATCCCAGCCTCCCTTGCTTCTCATAGCCACATTGACCTTACCAGCAGACCATTGGCCCAACCTGCCATCACAGGCTCTTCCATACAACACTGGTTCTCCCAGACAATATTTTCTCTCCCAGCCCCATGGTAGCACTGGCTCTCAGTGCTGCCATGTGCTCTCCAAGACACCATTGGCTCCCCAGGAACCATTGGATCCCCAAGCCACAATGAAGTGCCAGTCATCATTCGCGCGCTCACGTATCTGCAGCTCCTCATTCAGCTACTGAACACCAGTTGGAGTCAGGCTACATCAATCCTTGCCCTCTCATCACTCATCGCGTTAACAGTAGTGGCACTAATTTCATACACCTTCCAACGTGACATGCTACGGCCATAACAATAAACGAAGCATTTTCAAGGAATTTTATTTGCAGTTGTCCGACAGTGGCCCATCCATGAATGAAAATATTTGGGAGGTGGGTGATTCTGCTCACCAATTTCAATAAATGAGCAATAAGTACCTATTTTCATTTGCCACTTTAACATTCAACTGATGATGGGAGTTCAATCCTGAATCGTTTTGACATATTTTTCATTTAGTTTTTTTTACAAATCCATATTTTAATATTGATGTTAGCCCCCATCTTGTTTCTTTCTTTCGCGATTAAATATGCTCATTGAAGCTCTTGTGTACCTTTCTTTAGTAAAATTCGATTTCCAACTAATCATAGCTCAGCTTACATTATTTCAATAATATCCGGACGTGATATTATCAACGAATACGTGGAATCAGCGACTTATTTTGTTAGTTCATTTGCCTTAATGACTTCAGCAGCTTGGATACGGAATTTGATATGTTTTCACAACGTGGAAGCTTTTTATGAAGATGTTTTCTTTGTGAAAATGTCAAGACTTTACTTATAATCTTTCCGCAATCACTCCTAGAATATTGTTTTGGCATAATGAGGAGGAAATTGGAAGTGAGTTAATTGCGACGTTGCATTTCAGTTCCGGAGTGAGATTGTACATGCTTGATGTTTGCTTCCATTCCCTCTCCTCAATCCAACTAACCAACGGAGTGACAAAGAGTGAACGACAATTTGAAGCTCGATATTGCCTGTAGGAATGCCTGTACTATTTATATGCATAGTAGGTACACTCTGAAAAAAGCACTACACAGTTACGTCACACGTAATTTCCATCTTGAGCGGCCAAAGAAGTCACCGTGATTCAGACATTTCTAAGGTTTTACTTTATTGGAAAGTTTGTTTCGTAATCGTTTGGCCACGAGACAGAACATCATCCATTCTTAGCTCATGTATATATCAATATTTTATTGTTTAGCATGTCAGGTGTAAACAATCTTGACATTAGTTCGATATTTCCATCGGAACTGCAAGCTAAAACTATATTTAAAGTATGACCTGCACGGTTGGACTTCAAATTAGCATTCACTTCAACGGGCCTTCATTAGCCACAGGTTCTCTGTAGCACATAGACGCGTATCGGGTCCGTCGTTGTAGACATCGTGGTTAGGCTGATACGTTACACGTGTTTCTCAGCTGATAGTCGTTTCACCCCCTCCAGTTTGCTAGGGAGCCCACGCGGCTGCCAAAATGATGACTCATCAAGTATTCGAGAGCCATCCCACCAAGAGCATTATGTGGAGAGAATAGCGTGAACACGTTTAAAAAGTAACCCGCCGCTTGGGAGATTGTTACAATTAATCAATGCAACCACTGTTCCATTTTTTAGTAACATGTAGTATGACGGCTTGTCCGCCCATCCGTCCGTAATGCATCACGCTTTATATTGCTTACTTGTTCCATACTAATATTCGGAGGTGGATCAAATTTTGTGAGATGTCCAACGTGTAGAGCCGTCACTCGAGGGTGAATATTCGGATCTTCGAACATCCAGATCTATTTTTTTTCTATCACAAATATGATGCCACAGGCCACAGGTAGCACAAACATTCCTGGCTGTTGTAAACAGCATTTCATGGAATAATAGACGCCGTTTCACGAGAACTACATATTTCCTAAGGGGGGAAGGGGACAGCAGCTTGCGGGGTAGTTTGTGTCAAACACATAGAAGTATGAGACTGAATTTACAACAACAAAACTAAAAATAAGAATATGAGGATCGAAAAGTTGTGGTACCTAATTTTGAATATTTATTTAGGTAGATCTTTAAGGGTCTGGCACTGAACTGTAAGCAAATTGATGAAATGCTTCGCCGGCATTGTCATGGGTTTGAAAAAGTACTGTAGAGCTTTGAACATCAATCATCCGATCCGTGCACATTCCTGAACAATTCATGATTACAGATACCCATTCATTCTGCTAGAGAATAGTTGTTATTTATTTATCATGTCGTTTGAAATTTGAGGAAAAAGTTTCTCATCATCAGTGAACATGAATTCTGTTACATGTAATTATTCAGAACATTTTCATGAACTTATTATTTTCACATTAATTTTCAATTCATTCAGTGATCTACTGTAGTTTCTGGTGCAGCTTCACATACTCTAGTTCAAATGATTCACCTACGATATCAATCACAGAGTGTGTTTCTGCCTGTCTTCCACAATTCGTCACTAATAAGGTACAAAGAAACATAAAAAGGTGTATAACATATACGTAGCATTAGACCTCGAGGCCTATCCGGGCAAGATCTACTGTAGAAGAAAATGTATGCCCAGTGTGATAAATGAAGGTCGTGTCACATAATGTGAAAGAACAATAATTTCAATAGAAAAATGGGCCGTGATAAAAAAGGCATTTTCTTTTAGGGCTAATGATGTTTCAGTTGCGCAGGCCGTCACAGCGGTCCCACCGTATTTTGGCTCCCGTGACGACGGCCACAGGGGGATTCATAACGTCCCAGACTGCTTGCTGACGCCCCTACTTCTCCCAGGCCTCTAGCCGGACGGACATTTCTAATAATGGAGTGTCGTCAATAAAGTCTGAAGGAGGTGAAATATCTGTCATTTCTCGAGGATTCTCTAGCTCTGCAGAACAATGGAATACATTACTCACTATAGGATTATTTATGTGAGTGTCTATGACATTGAAACATAAGAAAGGCTGTTTCGGGAAGCATCTGGCTCGTGTAAGCGTTCTCATTGGCATGCACTCGGGACAGCATTAAGTCTATGCATGATTGGAGACGTCCTGTAAAAAGGTTTGCTGACGAATACGATGCGTTTTGTAAAGATGATTCCAAAATTTCGTATTTTTTACGAGATTATTTATGATTTAATAATATTTTACGGTCACGTCATTCTATTTATTATCTCGACTAGTATTAGAGGAAATTTTAAATTACAGTAATAATAGTAATAATAATAATAATAATAATAATAATAATAATAATAATAATAATACTAGTAATAGACTTTATTGAAGAACTCGATGGTACATTAATGATTACACAGAAACAATTTTAACAGCATTCCTACCAATACTTTCAATTTACACAAGAAAAGAACGTACATGGAGACAAGACAGAGTAGAGCTGAAACACGCAACATAGATTCCTGAGTTGAATTGGCGAAAAGTGCGACTGGAAACATTTGTGTGTCCCTCTCCAACATGATTATGTATATACTAAAGCTCTTTTGAGAATGATAGCACATAGCCACCTGTCAGGGACGTCTCTCAGCCTGCCATTCACGTACGTACAATGGGCCCACAACATGGAAAGGTAGACAGATATCAAACATCATTTCTATTAATATCGGGATCTTCCTGCACAAACAGGATTCTGTCCCACCTCTCTATTATTGGAAATAATCCATATCCCTCAATATTGCATAAAGCCTCCAGGAGGGGATTATTAGATTTCATAATACGCTCGTGGAGGCTAAAGGCAGTTTTCTAGCTCGTACCTCAAGACAGTCAACATCATATGCTGCAAATACAAAGCGAGCACTCGTTCTTCTAGGTACACCATCCAACCTCCGGAAAATTTCATTGTATGCTACTCGCAGTTAACAGATAGTGACTCTTGTAAATTTACACGACAGTGAGTTACAGTAGATAGGGTAGCAGTGAGTTTTAAGGAGCTGTATTTTTACATCTGTCGTGCAAAAGTTAAATTTCCTTATAATCTGATTGCCAACAGCGTTTATTTGCGGAGTTGCTTCGAGATATCAGCATTGTCACACCTGTCGTTTGTTATTAAGTGACTTAAGTAGGGAGAACTCTCCACATAATCACACTGAGCACCAGTTAACACATCATTCGTTCGGAACTGGAATCTTTGCATGATGCGCGGTTTCACTAGCATTCAAACAGATTTGCTAGTATTGTACTTGATGCCTAGTGTTGCGGCCTCCACCTCGCATATATTTAGCATAATTTGAAGAGCATCCACATGAGGAGCCAGGAGGACCATATCGTCGGCAAAGCTAATTGCGTTAGTACAGCAGTCGCCAGTATGACACCCAACACGGCTAAGAGCTAGATGCTCGTGTATGCGATCTACATACACATTGAACAATGTGAACGTTCTTCCACTCATAACCACACTGTTACAAAGGAAAATAAGCTGAACAAAACTGTTCAATTCTACCCATATTGATATATGTGCTGAAGCCATCACACACGTCCAATACCAAGTAGAAGAAACCGGTGATACACAGTGCTGTTCCAACGAGGGAAAGAAAGACAACATGCAACAAAATTGTAGTAAAGAATAAATTTAAATGATGGTTTTGTATTTTCACTGGTAATTTTCAATCGTGGAATAATTTCATACTTTGCTTACACTCGAAAAACGTTTATCCTGTGAGGTGTAATAAAATCCACAGTGATATAAATGAGAATTTTAGATGAAAGATATATTTCATTCGTAAATAGACCCAAATTTTATTATAAAAAAAGGCTGGCAAAGCAGCTTATGTTGACCAAGGCATATCATGCCAGTATTATTTTGGCCAAGACACATCATTCCGTAGTGTATAACTTAATTTACAATATGCCAAACATATTGCTCATCATCGCTGAAGATACTTTAAAGTCGTATACTGTGGCCAATTCTCCTTATCGTGTCCCGAAGAAATGCAAATATCAAAGGAGAAATTTTCTGACACAGGTGGTCATGGTCCAAAATGTGTTATTTTCTGCAGAAATGCCGCCTGTCAGTTCCTTGATTGGATGCATGAAAATCGTAGGATATGTTCTGAGAAAGGACGAGGGGCAACTGGGTATTTTTGGGAAATGAGGTCGGTAGGAAGGAATTGGTGAATGTGCAGAGCGAAAGGCCTATGAACTGTCAGTTCATAGTGAACAATATATTAGAAAGTGATCTCAAGACAATCTTCGATTGATGCTTTCATTCTAATAGCTATTGATGTTCTTTTCCTAATAAAACTATGACTGTACTAGCGTGGTTGAAACTTGTGGAATCAAGAGTCAAGTACTAATCGTGAGCAACAGATTCTTAAGGTCAGTATCATAGGTACGGATTTCTGTCCATGGACTGTAGTTATAGATGGTGGGCAATGTAAATGCAAATTCCCTCTCTGAAAGTTATCATTTGCATCGAAAAACACAGGGTTCGATTCACGGTGACAATATAAGTCGCGTGCAAGAAAACTCTTGTTACATTTTCTCATGGTGGCCATCAAGGCTAAAGTTCATCTTGTCGGTCACTTCTACCAAGGAAAACTTAAATGAAAGGCTTATTATTGGTGACAGTCGCAGTATATTTGTCTACATTATCTTCATTATCTTTCAACCAGAACAAGTTCTACTTTGAATGTGCTGTCTGAAAGTTGTTGATATTCATGTCTCCTAACACATACAATGTGCTACGGTAAATTAGCTGTGTGGTCTGATATATTATTTTCGAATGAATAGTTTCAATGAGAAAAAAAAATGTTCAAAAACAAAAAGGGTACATAGAAATAGTCGCACATCTAAAGTAGTCAATTATTATTTGTTGCTAAAACCCTCTTCAAATCCTTACCATCTACATTTCTAAATAGTGATAAAAAAGAATACTAATGATTACTGCTATTGATTTAACCGCTATCCCCAAAGGAGGCATGTCTTCTACTCCAGTGTTGAAATGTCTCTGATTGTGTTAGAGTACAAAGGACGCTCTGTCATAGTTCCAGCCCAAGAATACAGAGTGGGGAGAAATCTTCAACAGCAGTACGATATAAAATGGCACGGAACTGCGAGTAATTCCTTCTTTCTCAGGCTTAACGTGGGAACCAATTAAATATAAGTGACACCTGCACAAGATCTGTGTGTCTATTGATACGGTTAAGACAGCACATACTGTTACATATTATTTATAATGCCCGTTCTGGAAATCAAGATGAAGCTGCCTCTAATCGAAGGGGAGCTGAAGTTTACTGCAAAAATGGTTACTTCAGCCTGCGGGATTTACTACGAACATTCAACTTACTCGTCCCCAGAACTGAGGCTGGGACGTAGCGTCCTAGAGACCAGGTCATTGGATCGCGATGGAAGAGCGCTCACCAGTCACTAAGTCTTGACATCAATATGATATTTCTTATGGATTATCAATTTAATCTGACTACAATGCCAGACGTGATCAATCAATCACCAATTCTGCCAGGTGTGAAGATTAACGAATGGAAAATTTCCCCACTTGCAAGTATTTTGGATTGTTTTATTGATCATTGGAGGGCCCCTCGGCCAGACAAATGATAACGAAGAAAATTTTGTATTGTGGGTCAATGTGTTAGTTAATCAATATGTTGGTCAGTGTCAGTTTACTTACAAACAAAATATGGCAACACCGCACCAAAATACGTTGCCAGTTCTATTAGAAGGAATGAAGCAAACTACCCCCAACATATTTATGGACAATTAACGATATAAAACAAGAAAGTTGAAGAAGGCGGTGGCCTATGCCTGATGAAGCAGGTCAGTCATCGAATGGACGGTAACTACGTATGCAGGGTTATACCGTGGCGGAATCTGTACCTTCAATTTTGTCTATGTATGGCCGACGGGCTGCAACATAAATGACGGGCTGTAACATAACCGTGAGCTTCCTAGCGTATTAAAATGGTTTTTCATGTGAGCCGATGGGAATGCGTTTCATGAAGTGATACGTTTAAATATATGAGAATTAGAGTTCGTCGGATCTTTTCAGTCATATGAAAGAAGCGTGCGTTTATGCCTGGTGCGTTTTGCAGTGTTAGGGGAAAAAAATGTTTCAATAGGCTTATAATTTTTATAGTAATTAATTTGGGTTATTGTGTCAGTTATTTCTTCGGTACCAATCTCTACATTCAAGTGAAAAAACCCACGTCGTTATCTCTGTTGGTCGCGCATGGAGATCGATACATTATCAGTTGCCGGATCGGACTCTACTGCGGGATTTCAAACAAAGGATTTAAAAAGTGTGGTATATATCTCTGAAAATTCGTGGATGAGAAACAGTTATTCGTGGATGAGAAACAACCTCGAGTCAAGTGTAATATTCCCTTTCAAGTACATCAATATAACTGGGGCTGTTTCCATGCTGCAGTTGGCAAAAGGATGTAAAACAGCCGTATTAGTGTTGCTTTCGTTGTCTGTTTCGTCAGGATGTGTCGTTGTTCCCTTGTTAATATTTTACCGCTACACATAATTTAAATTATTACGAAGATATTTTAGGTGAGCGATTGTTACCAATTGATTCACGATTTCAACAATTAAAAATTTATCCGATGCACTGTTGACTATAATGTGCGACTTCCCGTCGTCCTGTTGCAACAAATACCGGTGCCGCCCCACCCATGTAATATTTAGACTAGCTTCCACATACAGCATAACAGCTTTCGGCAGTTGATATTGCAGCAGGAAAGAGAATTTAACAAATGACTCCATTACATAAACCGTTTACCTCTAAAGTATTCCACCAAGAATACTAATTAATTTTGAAAAGCCCGCTCAAAATCTTGAAAAAAAATTTTTTCGATGTATTCGGATTTCTGTTACAAATAAAAGTATTTCAAGCAAAATTTGTCAAGTCAATTTGCTGTTAATTTTGTCAGCAATTAAGTTTTTGACCAATTTTCAGACTCTCTCAAAGGAAATTCAACTCCTTCAGTAGAATTTATTGAAAAAAATCTTTACCGGCTTGTTATACACATGTACATTATTTCATGTAACGTTATTATTTCATTTATATTTGTTGTGCATTTGGCTTATCTTTGATTTCGGGACTAAATTTGCTTCTCATCCGAAGTGGCTCCTCCTCTGTATAAACAAGCTAAATAAATTGTGTTCGTTTTTTCCTATTCGTTTTTGTATTGATGGTTCTTTGGTTGGGAGTACTCCTGGTTAGTCAAAGTGTACAAGCTGTTGTACTGTAAGATGACCCTGGTAATGACTGTAGCTTTTCACAGGTAGATATTTTGTGCTTGACGGAAATATGCACCCTAGTGATGCTATTATCTTGACATTTGACTTGTCAACTTCGGTTCAAAATTTTTGCAAAATGTTTCATAGGTAGAGTCAGGGCGTGGAATATAGATAACCCAACGTATGAACCAACGTTTAATGGTATAGACTCCGGATAACAGTTCTTGTAATTTAATTAACATCAGACAGAAAGTAAACGTCAAGGAATGTTTGACCCACTCGAGCTGAATGAGTGAAACATTATATGTTAATACATTTCTATGGTAGTTGTATGTGTAACCAGTGGATTTCTTGCATGCCATAAATTGTGCTCCATATCTACGAATCGACCGTATTACGCGCCGTGGGTTCGCTAAATTTATTTCATTATTTGTTGAATGAATGAAACCTCATGTATCAATTTGCTAGAGATTTGTTATATTCTATATTCAACCAATCTACATTCTGGTCTCGTCGAATATTTATTGACGACCATACAGGTTCTCAAAACTTCGTCGAAGGCCTGTATTATAGATTTTGATAAAAGTGCGACACCAGTTTCACAAATAAATTAAATATATAATCAAATGTAATTATATAAGCAATACTCATCTTAGTACTAGATATATTGCATACAATAGCAGTGTCCAAGACGATACAAAAGCTCAAGGGCGCGCAGCAGTAAACGTCCGACGAAAAAAACTGACAGGACATTGCTTTAATCCAGTAATGGTCACAGAACCACGAAAAATGTTTTCCACCTCCCTCTTTAACAGATGCATCAATCTTTTTCATACTCGCACAGCAAGGCTGCAGAACTTGGGAATGATTCGGATTTTTTAGATTGTATTCATTGCAAAGCGCAATCATAACTGGCTTAAAAGGTCTCGAACTGTGCCATTTAGTCCAACAAAATCTTTTCAATCACTAGGTCCTGCAATATTACTTCGTATCTAAAATGTGGATCCACTTGTTTGAGCAAAATTAATAAACATATGGAAAATTGCCTATATTCAAAGTCTGTTCCATACGTAGAATTTTTTTCGGAATAAAGGTTATGAAAAAAGAAGAAGATCTGATGTCTCGTATCCTCAAACTGAGATTAGGATGAAACAGATAATGATTCAAGTGGGCTACCTTGATAGAGCATGGCGTCGGCGGCAGAAACATCTGAATAAATAAGACGACTTTCAGTTCATAGCAAACAATCAACATTGTATGAGTCGAGTATATGTCGACGAAACGCAAATGTGAAGGAATAAGAAACACATTTCAATGCTGGGCATACGGTATTGGAATTCCATTAAAAGACATGTTGCACATATGCATTTTCAATACTAGTTCTCTGAATGCTTAGGGGTATTGATATCATACATTTATATGATAAGTTTTATTGATATTAAATCTAACAGGTACGCAATCATTTGCATGTAGTATTAAAGGTTTAAGCTCCGAACTTTCTTACACGGCTGTAGATTTCCAGACACATTCATTATGATTTTTTCAACCTTGGTATCATTTCTACGTCGTTCGCTGTTGAACAATTTATACGTGGCATAGATTCAATTAGTTTATTGTTATTTTTCTGCGATTGTATTATCAATACCCTTGCGCTCTGTTTTAGTTACTCCTGCAGTAACTCCTTCTTTCGTTTTCTCTGTTTTGAGCTATCGCACACATAGAAAAAATACCAAATAAACAGGTGACTGAAACATTCCTGCAAAGGAGACAGAACCGTTATGGATTATATTCAATATAAAAATATTCGCTCAGTGTGAATAGGATTGGCTTTATCGATGAAAGCATTTCGTTATAATTCAATCGCTTTGGAAAAGGTGGGATTGCTCTTCCATGTTAAATCCATGTTTACATCAGTATCATCAACCAAGAATAAAATTGACTCATTCTTAGCGGGTGGATGCTAGGTACCAGCTCCATATTGAATTTAGGAATCGTTTTATGTTTTCTATCTATTTATTTCATATGTATATAATATCTATAAGCATAGTATAGTTTATTAGTTCGGCAATTAACGGGTGAATGTTTATGTTTCTTAGGATGCAGTAGCTTCGTTACGAGAATCGATCTAAGCCTCATAACGCATTATTCAGTTTTGAACCAGGTATATCTGTGTTACCATGTTCCAACTTTTTCGTTATCAAGCGTATGTAGACTGTTCGGGTAGTCTTATCTCGATTTTTGTATAGCAATTATCGGTTGGATGCCCTACAGCGGGAGTACCTGAACCAATGGATTAATCGTAAGTTATTACATTGTGTTATGTATACTTAGAAATTAGCGTTTGATATTTGTTGAATTTGTACTGTTTTGTAAATTTTGATTAGTTATATCATGCAGTTCTAGGAATTTTTAGGACATTATAGGTTTTTCATCCTCCATATAGCACAATTTTTCTGGCATAATTGGTCGGTTATTGCATCATTCTTCTTATTTTATTATATCGTGACTGTTTTAGTATATTTCGATCAGTTTTGTATGTTCTCTGTAGAGTTTCCATCTTCGATGCAAGGTATTGGGTATTATATACGATTATAGGACAATTACGTTTGCATCTGCATTGAAGGACATTATTTCAGGTGTAATTAAGTTGCATGTTGTATATTTTTAGTATTTTATATATCTTTACACACCATGGTACAATGTTTGACGTGGATATTATAGATATAGAAGAATTGATGTGTTATAATCTCGGTCTTGTTGTTTGCTTATTGTATGCTTATTGTAGGACTATACTTCAATGTTTAGGAGTTAGAGAGTCCCCTAGGCGAAAGCTCGTTTTGTACTTTTTTTTTGTATAAGTAGATCAATTTACAATTATGGATACCCTAGTGTATTACAATTTTTACTGTGAATTAGAGCAAAGTAAAGATTTACGTATATATTTTTGTTATCATTGTACGATTTTCCACGATAATCATAGGCATGTATGTTAAAGAGGTGTAAATCCGTATTGCATTTATGTGAAATTTAGTCATTGAACCCTAGCAAGTGTGTAGTATAACGTTTTAGAAGACGATTAACTGGATGAATCGGTCCTGGTGTTGAGGTGGTTTACACTTCCGATAGTCATTTAGAGTTCATCCAAATTCAACGTGAATTTGTAAGTTTATGTGGATGTCGTATTCAAGTTCTATGGGTTTGCTAAAGAGGTTATCCGAGATGCTGCTGATCGTTGTAGTGATTTTCTTACGTCGTCAGTGGACAGAAGCCCAGTTTTTTATAGCCACACTCTTCGAGACTCATGTCAGGCCCATTCATAAACGATAAAGCTGTGTTTAGATTCGTGGTTATGTCCAAGATGTGACTTTGCTCGACGTTGTTCAGAGATGATGGACTAAACAGACGCATGATATGTCTGAGGTATTGTACCATGACTGGGTGTTACCTCTTAATTTGTTATATATCAGTGGTAAATTGCTGAGAACTGACCCAGTGAAGAATTGTAGAGCTTGTTGTTATTACACAGTGGGCTTTGATTTTGTCCTACAAGAGGCATAACATCAGTTAGGTCTAGGAATTTGTTATAGATTTGAACGGATACCGTAGTATTATCACTATATTATGTATGAACTCAGTGTTTGTTTTAAATGTCATATTTTTTCGTTATGACTGTCATGTTAGTATACGATCTTAGTCATGAACCAGATCACATAGGATATTGGAGTGGGACTTATCATCTGGGTGTGGTAGGATACACCGTATATAATAGTAAATCTTTGTCGGTTAGGGTAAGGTGGAGAATCATATTTAGCTATCTTATAGTTGTTGTTGTATGTTTTGATTGGTTATCATAGGAATGTATCTGTATTAGGTCTAAAATTTGCCGAATTTTATGGAATGTTGGGTATAAATTAGCCTAATTGGATGTAATGATCCAAAACATTGGTATGTTTTACTTCTCCACATTGGATTTGGGTCCGGTCACATGTCGTCTTGGATAACTAATCTACCGGATTTGTGTAGAGTGTTAGTGTTAAAATTCTTCATCAATTTTGTGTGCATCACAATTATGTTATCCGCTCGCATGTCCTGACTAGATGCTTGTTTAAGCATAAATAAATAAATATTTGTGATCCGTTCATGGTTTATACACTTATAAGTTATTGATTAATTCAAGCTTTGTTATGAGATCGCGTTTCAATTCAGAATATCTGGCTTAATCGAGCATTCACTCCATCCACTGTAGCATTTTTCATGAAATGTTTGTGATGATGCCCGTAAACCTAACCCATCCGATCCTAACCTAATATAACCAAGAATTATATTTTTCCCAGTTTTCATTCCTATGTTTTGTAGTTCATCATTGGTTTGGGCTTGATTCATATCAAATCTACCCCCTTAACTCTATTGTTTTACCGATCTTTAGCAGTTTGTGAGCCTATAT
>SDVV010006135.1:0-18672 GCA_016164225.1 Gammarus roeselii
ATAGAGGTTGAACAGCCAGGGAGACATCACGCAGCCTTGTCTCAGTCCCACTTTCACTGTGAACCAATCACTCACCTCGCTTCCCACTCTGACACATGCTCGGCTGTCAGCATAGAAACTCTGCACCGCTTTCAACAGATGTCCGCCCACTCCATACAAACGCAACACCCTCCACAGTGCTTTCCTGTCAATCCTGTCGTATGCCTACTCCCGAGCCATGAAGGCCCAGAGCACATCCTTTCCTTTGGCAAGGTACTCCTCATAGACCTGTCTCACTGCAAAAATCTGATCGGTACACCCTCAACCACTCCTAAAGCCACACTGTTCCTCTCCAATTGCGCAGTCCGCCGTACAGTCTCTAATCCTTTTGATCAGCACTCTCCCGTACAACTTACCAACCACACATAACAGACTGATACCTCTCAAATTGCAGCATTCATTTTTATCTCCTTTGCCCTTATATAGCGGAACAATTCAGGCACTGCGCCACTCAATCGGTACCACGCCTGCCACAAAACAAAAGTTCAGTAACCTCACCAACCATTCGACAATAGTTACTCCACCCTTCTTCAGGTACTCGGTCGCAACAGCCTCCAAACCAGGGGCTTTCCCTGCTTTCATCACGTCCACCGCCTCCTGCACCTCTTCCCTGGTGATGTCCGCAACAAGTCTTCCTCCCAAAACTGGCATCCAAGCACCACCACCCACAGCAACAATGTCATCCTCGACATTCAACAACTTATCAAAATACTCGGCCCTCCTCTTACGAACATCACCACTTTTCAGCAACAACTGCCCGTTTTCATCTTTCACCACTTCCTTTTTTCCGGGTTCTCCCTTTCTCACCCTCTTCACCTCTTTCCAGAATATTTTTTTGTTCACAAAATTCTGGCACAACCGTCTGCCCCATCTGGCATCGGCGTCAAAATGCTACGCCTGAAGAGAAACAATTGCAAACGGGCTGCGTTCGCGAGCTCGATTTGAAAAAACAAAGATTAAATCTGATAAACGGTAATGAGCTTTGTTTGTGATTCTGTTTTCTAATTTAGGTCATGAAGAGTCAAAATCCATACATTATTGACAAAGCTTTAGCACATAGAAAACCGTCTCATTTACGGAGAAAAGAACAGGGCATGAGAAACGGCCTGTCTAATGTCTCATTCTAATTGTACGAGGTGGTCCGTTTTGGAGTGGCGCTTACGGGCACCGCATTGGATGTTGTTTTAAGGCCTGCATGCATTTCAAAGTAATCGACTAGGCGTGAGTTTATCATTCTTTCCATAGTCTTACATTAGGACGCTAGTTAGGGCAATAGGACGATAGTTATGTGGGTCGCTGTGACATTTTCCGGGTTTGGGTACCGGGATAATAACGGATTCCCGCCATTTGTTGAGAAAGAATGAATTTGAATACAGCGTATTGAACACATTTAGTAGGTGCTGGAGAGCGTTGTCAGGAAGGTGTTTGATCATGTTGATGTGCATTCGGTCCGGCCCGGGTGAGGTTTCTCGAGTGTGGTCAGTTGCATATTGTAGTTCATGGATGGAGCAAGATTTGTTGTAGAATTCTTCATTTGTGGAGCTGAAGTCGATATGCTCACTTTCTCTTTGGATCTTTTCCTGTTGGAAAGAAGCCGTACAATTTGTTGTTTGTGATATTTGGCTGAAAGTCTGAACTAGTTTGTCCGCAATGTCCGCGTATGAAGAATAGACAGTGTCTCTGTCCGACAGTATGTGGATAGGTCGGTTGTGGGCGACCTTGGATACGTCTGATTTTTCCCCACACTGGGGAAAGAGGGGTGTTTTCTATTGATTGTATTAATTAGTTGGGTCCTGCTTTCTCGCTTCTTCTCCACGCTAAGTTTGCGGAACACGGCAGCTTCCTTTTTCCAGGCTACTCGATTCCTGGGGGAACGTGCGCGGCGGAAGGCCTCGCACATTCTGTCACGCCGATCCCTTGCTTCTTGTACCTTCTGGCACCACCAAGGTATTGGGAAAAAGGTTGAGGATTGGATTAGATTTGGGCCTCATTTCCACCAGAGCCACAACGCTAGAAAAAGGTTGAGGGTACATATTGGGGGAATGCATGCAGTAGCTGCACCTGGGAATTTTTCGCATAGATGTATGATAAGGTCGTGCTCTGAAATGTCTTCGGGAAGGCCCTCCACATCCTCCCATGCGACATGTGTCGAGTATTCCTCCCAGCTGGCTTTCCGGTAGTTGAATCGAAGTTCTTGTTTGGTCGGTTAGTAAGGAGCGATATGATCACTGGGTTGTGATCACTGTCATGTGTTGAAAGCAGGACTCCCCAAACGAGTTGGGGAGCTAAAGTAGGGGAACAGATTGATAAATCGATGGCGGTTTCACTTTCGAGGATGATCCGTGTGGGTTGCCCGTCGTTAAGAAGGACCAGGTTGTGAGTGTCTATGGTGTTGGCCATTTATCACCCCTCTGAGGTCAGTTCTCACGCATCCCCACACTTCGTGGTAGCTGTTGAAGTCTTCAAGGAGAAGTACGGGATGATGCGGTAGGTTAAGCAGATCTGTCATTAGTGCCTCCGTGAGGTCGTGGTTACGTGACGAGTAGATAGATACCACCGCAATAGGTCTTGAGATACAAATCTTCACTGCGACAGCTTGGAGTTCTGTTCTCAGAGGGAGGAGGTGGTGAGGTATGCTTTGATGGATCATAAGTGCCACTCCGCCGTGTGCAGTCACATTATTGTGACCTTCGCGACGGTGTATGACATAGAGGGATAGAGAAGGGGGCTTTGTCGCGGAGTTTGATCTCCTGGAGGCCCACCACCAAAGGTTTATGGGTGAAGATTAGCGATAATAATCCATTTTTCTTGCTTCTAAGTCCCTGACAATTCCACTGAAGTATTGTGTCGTTGTTCATTTCGGATTTGTTTCACCCCCAGATTTTGGTGGTCTGGAGCGGTCGCATGGTTTGTAGGAACTTTCGTGGTGTTCTTGTCTATGAGGTGCAGGTGTCCTAGATCGAGAGCGTTCGCATGAGCGTCCGCTTTCTGTAGAACATGGATCTCCTAGACTCACTGCGTTCTCGGCTGTGAGTGCTCTTGTAGGAGGAAGAGGATGAGGGAGTACGATCTTTGTGTTTGCTTCTTGAGCGAGCGCGTTTCTCTTCTATGGAGTTTTTTTTTAAATATTATGATGGGCTGAGTAGTAGTCGTTGAGATATTTGAATCTAGTGCGATGCATGGTAGATCAGTGTTTTGGGGTATCAGTTCTTTGTTGAAGATTTTCAAGGCGTCCTCGCGCAAGCGATGGTCGTTCTCACTTGTGAGATGTTTTGGTGTTGGGCATGTTAGCTGAGGGTTGAATACCTCACTTTGGTTTTCGCTGGGTGCGGTTCCAGTTAAGACGGTCAGAAGTCGTTCAACGCTCTGATCGAGGCGAGCTGTGGTTTGTGGGGTGCTACTAATCTTTTTGCTTCGTGGCGAGAGGGTGTCGCGTATCACGCGGTCGTCTTCGGAAGAATCATCGTCTCTTGGCCTTTTGCTTTTCGGGTTTTTGGACCTCTCCTCGTAGTCGACCGAGGCAGCATCCATCGCAGTGCTTTCCTAGGCACTGGTGGATTCGTTGCTTGGGGCGCCCGCCTCTATTACGAGGGCGGTCGCTGGGCTGGTTGTGGTATTGTTAGTACTGGAGAGGGATTCTGGGGTCATGGTAGTAGTTTGTGTTGACTGTACACAAATATTAACTGTTGGGTTAGACTTACTAGAAGATTTAACTGCTTTGGCGTAATTTAAATTACGGCAGTTTGGGTTTTCGTCATAAAAGATTCGGATGCCTTGTTTTCGTGTGACACTGCGGTCATTTTGTATGATTGTCATTGCTTTTTGGTCCATCTGCTTTGGGCAGTCGCGGTAACCTGCCTCATGGAGACGTGAGCAGTGGTAGCAGTTAGGTTGCTGGGCTGTGCAGTCCTTTCGGTCATGCTCGCCGGTGCACCTTTTACAGCGTTGGGGGCATGTATGGCTGGCAGTATTTGATGACGTGGCCGTATTCCAGGCATTTTTTGCACATAACAGGCCATGTCGCCACTGGGTAAGTTTTCGTTTTCCCTGTTTGCCCGGGATTTCTATAAATTCCGGTGTGTCACGTCCTGGGAAAGTGATTTGGTACGCGGTGGTGTGGATGTTCTGTGGTTTAATCCATTCTGCTAGGGAAACGTCGGTGATTCCATAATCCTTTGCTAAACCTGCTGCAAAAGCCCTTAGGTCAGTTTTGGGAGCGTAGTTGGAAGTGTATATAATTAGTCTTGTAGCATTGAAGAACGGATGTACTTCGTCAGCTACCTTGTGTTTGTCTATCCTGTTGATCCTTTGTATAGCGTTACTTTGCTCAATATTTACAACGTGGGCCAGATACTTCTTTCCCTGTCGGTTTATGTTTATCGGTCTGTCTCCCAGTTGTTTGGAGTGAGAGTTCATCATGGTGAATGGGTTCATTGAGGGAGCAACTTTGTTTGCACCGCTATCTACAAGCGTTATGATGAAGTGGGTAGGGAATGATGCTGATCTTCTCTCTTGGGTGGGAGGTTCAGCCTGAGGAGAGCGAATCGCGGCCGCAGCCTCTCGTCGCCCGACTTTGTGCTCAGTTTGGTATTGCAGGATCTCTCTCAGTTTTATCCTAGGGGCAGTCTTCGTGTCTTGTAGGGTGGCCGTTTACTTTGCAGTAAAAGCAGTGAGGTTCTTCGGATGGGCACGATAAGGGATCGCCTCGTTTATCTTGGTCGTCCTGGGATCAGTGTGAGCAATTTTTTTTTGCCGTTACAATTTTGGCTCGTGTGTCCGCATTTCTGGCATTTATAGCATCGCATCGGACGTCTTTCGAATGGTGTAACCTTGGTTTTGGCGTCAAAGAAAAGTATATCTATGTAGTTAGGTGGGGTGGGGCAATTGAATTTGAGCAGAAGGGCCGTGGTGGTGTTTCTTCTTGGTTTGATTTTTAGTGCGATTTTCGCTTCAACTATATTCCTCGTATTGGACGATTCCGGTGATGAATTCGTCGACTTCATCACTCGGCACATTCTCGATGTAAATCAGGCTTGAACTCATGGAAAAAGTTGGGTGTGGTATGATTTTGCAAGTTTTTTCGCATATTCTGTTCCCGAAGAGTATAGTGTCACTTTGAAGTTTTGTGTCTACTTTAATGGTAAAGCTATCGTCACCGCTGGCTGTGATGTTGAGAATTGGACGGCCAGTCATGGAGCCCAGTTCTTCTCGTAGTTTATATGGGCAAATATCCGGTCTGTCATTGACATCAAATGTCATATTCAAGTGTTCGGGGAATTTAGGGCCGTTGTTGAATAGGTTGTGGTCATCAAATCGTGTGTATTGTCTCCTCTTTGTGTTTTTTGGTGTTCGGGCGTTACGAGTTTCGGCTGGGAGGAGAGCGATGTTATCGGAAAGGGCAGAGACGGAAGCAAACGAACAGGTTACGGGTTCCCTGGCCTCTATCCTCTTCATCAGCTCTTTCAGTCGGGCATTCATAGTTGCACAAAGGTTCTCGAGTTGAGTGAGACGTTCGCCGACTTCACTGGAGGGCGCCGGGCAGTCCTCATACCCCAGCTCGGGAAGGACTATCATTTTGCATATTTTGCCCTGGGTATTCTGCATTCCGGTTATATTCGCGTCCAGCTTTGAGGCGCGTTCATTTGTGTCGTCGATTACGACCTGAGTCAGGTCTCCTGTCGATGAGACTTCTTAGGGGCTCGTCTTTCTTTCTTGCAGACTTGTTTGAGTGCGACGCTCTGGAGGGGTCGTCAGCCCCTCTCCGATAGGGCATGGTCCTGCCCATGGTTTGGTCCCCGGCTTCTACCCGAGGTTCTGGGTAATGAAGATGGGGCCTCCTTTACTTTTATTTCTGTTGTATATACAAATATATACACAAGCCTAATTGCTCTTAAAACTAACCTTAAATGTAGATTTTTTTGTAACGATTTTTGTTTTTTGCACCATTTTTTTTACAGTTTTTTCTTTCAATTTCAATTGGTTTCGATTCTAAATTCACAAACCCCGGTGTCAGTGGAAGGCTCACCTCTTTGTGCACCGAGGGGGGGGGGCATGTAACTGCAAACTGAATGGGGGAACGGCGGAGGGATCTTCTAACTCAAAACGTATTTACTCAGAGGGACAAATTAAAATTGGTGGATAACGAGGACACCACGGGAAGGCGGGTGAGCCTGGGATACCCCCAGGGGGTATTCCTCTGAGGTGCCTTATTGCTCTCGCTCTAAAGACATGATAGTCGATCTCTCCAATTTCGTTGAAAACTTTAACCTTTACGAGACTATATTCGGTCTTGGAGCGATATTCGGTTTTGAGCGGTGATTGGCTCCTATTTTGGTACAGCAAAAAACAATTCTATGCCCTGGAAACTTGTAAACTTTGGAGCTTAGACGCGAAGAACAGTATGCGAAGTTAATTTCAAACCCAGTTAGTTGTCCGTCATCGGTTACGATACTGCCTCTGCTCAAAGCTCTTCGTCCGAAGAGAACATGTGGTTTCCATATTTTTCGATGTTGAAAAAGCATACGAGACTACGTGGAAATACGGGATCATGAAGGATCTCCACCGTAAAGGTTTGAGAGGTCGGCTACCACTTTTCATCCACCAATTTCTACAAAATCGCACCTTCAGGGTCAAGGTTGGCGACACTCAGTCTCCGTCATATCCGCAAGAAATGGACGTTCCCCTGGGAAGCGTCCTCAGTGTCACTCTCTTTATCCTCATAACAATTCAACATGAACTCCAGAAGTACCTAAACCTAGTCGGGAACTGGGCTTCCCTAAACGGATTCCGATTCCCGCCCTCTAAAACTAAAAGCATGCACTTTACCCTTGTGCCAGGTTTACACCTGAAACCAGCCCTAACGCTGCACAACACCCCTCTAGTAAACGAAGAAACGATCAAATTCCTGAGTCTTGTGTATGACCCTAAACTCACGTGGCGATCCCACATTGCAGCCCTGGCGACTCGATGCAAAAGGTCGACGGGATTTATCCAATCGCTAACATCCCTGAAGTTCGGTGCCGACATGTACACCGGAATGACGTTGTTCAGAGCAATAATACGATCGCGCATGGACTACGGAGCCGTTGTCTACAGATCTGCAGCCAAAATTACAATCGGGGCGTTCCGCTCCACTCCAATCGAATCACTTAACGTGCTCGCTAACGAACTTCCGCTCCGGCGAGACAAACTTTCACTACAATACTATTTTAAGACAAGAAGTCTTCTCAACAACCCAGCAATCAGCCACATCACTAACATATCCGATGAGCGCCTTTTTGCGACCTCGCTTAACATCAATCGTAAAGCTATTAAGCTTTCATTTTCCTACCGAATCCTTCAAATTAACGCACCAACAGGGATGATCAAATCTGCCCTAAAGCAACTACTCCAACCAACGCGTACCGGTAGGAATTCCTAAGACTACTCGAGGAAGAATATTTAGAGCACCGCCACATATACACTGACGGCTCCAAAACCGCGGACGGAGTGGGAGCCACCGCTGTGTGCGGGGACACCCCACTCTCGGCCACCCTCCCACTAGAGGCCTCCGTGTTCTCTGCGGAGCTTCGCGCACTCCAACTAGCCGTCTCTATCGCAAAAACACATCGCTTCCCCAAATACGTCGTATTCTCAGACAGTCTTGAGTGTCCTCACCCAGCTTAAAACACTGCACTATGAACATCCAGTTCTACGTAAAATGCAGCACGATCTATTTGTGATGACCGAGACGGGTCAGGCAGTGAAATTCTGCTGGATCCCCGGGCACGCGGGAATAAGAGGAAACGAACTTGCGGACTTGCTTGCTAAACTGGCATCTACTCACCAAGAACAATTTTTTGCAATACATTACCGGGAGACTGGTTCCCTATCATCAACTCCCATATAACATCCCGATGGGATGAAATGTAGCAACAGAGTGGACAAAAAATGCTTTTCAGTCAAACCCTCAGTCGGAGAATGGGAAACAAAAGTCACCCCACAGAAAAGACCAAGTGTTCATCAACAGCTTGTGCACGGGACACACGTGGATAACTCACAACCAACCTGATGGATGTCGACATGGGACCAAACGCGCCACCTTGCCCCTGTTGCCACCAAATGGCTATCAGCGTGAAACACTTACTGATGGATTGCAACGCACTCGCGGCAGCCCGACGAGCGTTCCTAGATCCCCTGTGCAACTTACAAAGCCTACTCACGGACCCAACCTACCGTAAAAAGCTTATCGCTTTCGGAAAACACACCGGACTATACGAAGCTGCCTAAACCTCAATCACCCGTGCAAATGAGGTGGTCTCTCCACCCCATTACGCACAGAAGTAACAACACATTTTACGAAGATATGCATTGACTCTTTACTCTCTCGTACGCGCTAGTGCGGGAATATGCCACAATTGAAATATGTACTGACTTCATTTTGACAAAACTAACATTTTCGCACGCGAGGCCGTGCGGACTTACCTGAATCAACGACGGTCGCGCCCCACGGTGGAACCTTATATGACTCACGTCGAGGCTCTGGTGGAAATGAGGCCCAAATCAAATCAAAATGAGAAACGGCTAGGCACGTAAAGTCGTACCGAAAAAACAATATAATAAGTTCGGAGTTTTCCAGCTTGTCTAGTCAACTGTTTGCACGTTCGGTGCCAGAAGGGCATTGACTCGAGTGCAATAGAAAGCCCTGACACTCAAATCTGTTTGCACATGGAAGCATTAAAATCCATGCATTAAAGAGAAAGCCGTAGCATTTTGTAAACCATTCTTGTAGAAGCGTGAACAGCTACCTGCTAAATAAGTAAGGTTCACAACAGCTCGGTTTTGAGATAACGAATTATACGAATCTGCGTATGACGTTCCTTCTTAATTTCTGACAATCGACATCGAATCCCATTCGCAACTCTCGAGGGTTGCCAAGGCGCTTTGAACTGATTCTTGTTGCTATAAATTGTACCATCAAGTGCTGCATCGGTTTCCTCAGTATAAATTTACTTTATCCGACTCACTGTACGGCAAAGTTACCATATTAGCTATGGTACACATGGTAGATACTTCAGTATGGAGGATTCTTCTGCCACTACCTGGCTGTTCATTCACACTCATACTAGAAGGCAATATATATTGATGTACATTATTACCATTTCGGGGCTCATACTCTAGGCCCGCATATTATTTGTCCGCTATTAGCTAGTATATTGGTTGTGGTAGGCACCAAGCATTACTTGTACTGGCCTATGATTACAGTCATTGCCCCCATTTGTACAACTGGGTCATCATTCCTTACACGGCAAACGCTTCTTTAAGATCACTCGGTTCAAGATGCAGCCGATCCATCCAATTTCTGTGCTCTTCTTGCATAGGCCAGCTTGCGCTACATGATGGTATTTACTATGCTAAACCTTATGGCTCTTACGGAATGGAAGAGAATACAACTTTAGTTATCTCGATTCTCTTGATGAATAACTATTTCTGTGTAATGTAGTATGAGCCATAGGGGGGGCCTCCTCCTCACCCTGCTATCCTAATAATCCACTCCTTACGGTAAAGCAGCTTTGCTAGCCCTCACGAATGATTGAGCTCGGCAGACTCCGCTTAAATAGGTAGGGAGGGAGGGGGTTTGGGGTTTTCGGCCGGTCAATTATTATTATTAAATCATTTTAATTCCATCGTCTAGCAATGGGTTTTCAATACTTAGGTGTCAAAACCGGGAGGCGGGAGACGCCGCTCCGCTGCACCTAGAAGACATTTAGACCTCCCAAGAACAGGACGCCACGCCGTAACTAGCAAACATTTAGCAGCATGCAGGCATTTTCTTTAATTATTACCTAGAAACTCGAGGACATTCGAGAAACTTGTAAGTTTTTAAATTCTCGAATAAAGTTAAAAGAGACAAAGGTCTAAATCGGTTGAAAACTACGTTCAACGAATATTATCAAGATTCTCTCGTAACTGCGTCTCTGTAATAATTTCTCTTCAAGATTCATTCGAATAAAAGCAGAAGTGTAATGCTAAACCACATGGCTCCTACTACATATCAGAGAAATAGCTTTTTATCGAGAGAATCGAGATTACTAAAGTTATATTATAATTTTTTTATTGTGTATTATTTGTTATATTGGTAGGTATAGAATCAAGCATTTACACACGCATTTGGCTTTGTCTTTGGTGTTATTTAAATGTATTTTTATTACAAATCTACTGATAGCTACAGGGTGTTGAAAAAAAAAAAAAAAAAAACATTTCACTTCCGTCACAAGCGTGGCCCATGACGTAATTGTCCCTGCACAGGGCGTCATCTTCATTGCTGTATGCAACCAAATGATTCCCGTTCGCTTCAGATCAGCTTGTTTACTGCTCTTAGGTTCTCGTATTATGAATTACCTTGTCAGACTATACTACCCGACCTTTCGGCCAGCGCATGTCGAATGTAATAGGAATTTACTGATGAACGTCTACTCTTCGGAAATCTCTTTTGTTACTCATTGACATTGCCCAAGTATGAAGACATGACACCCTTCATAACTGCAGACAAAATATTCCCATCACATTTTCTGTGAGGAGCTTAGCAAATTGTTATAAGCTTATAAGTTATAGTTTGCTGAGAAAAATAAGTTTGGCAACTAATTGTCAATGACAACACTACAGACCTGTCAGAGTCATGTATTTAGGTGTAAGCTACATAGCTAGCTGCTAACAGTCTTATTCATTGAAATTTTCACATTTCCTTCTGTAGGTGCTAAAATCTGTGGTACTGGGGGGAGTCGACCCAGCACACCCTATACCACCATACAAATATCAATATCCGTTTGCTGAAAAAAATTTTTTTTTTAGCTAGAATACTAGGTAGCTATTAATCAATGAGCAACGCTCTAGATAGAAAACGAATTAGCTGCTAAAAGCTATCGGAAAAAAATTCACCAGTAGTAACTATACCACTTGGCTACCACCAATACCTGCCAATACAGTAGTGGATAGCTACTACTCTACTCTTAATATCTCGGAGACATTTTCATGCTTTGCCGAGGTGCATTCTGGTAGCTACAGTACCTAATAGTAAATTTATCATAAAATAGAATCTATTTATCCATGCTACTCGTTTACTAGCTATATTCTCTTATGTCAGTTCTTCTCAATTTCATGTGACGGTAAAGCAAGAACATGGTAATTCAAATATCATCAGTTGCTTTGATATAAAAATTATCCAGTGAGTGCGCAACCAATGATATAAGCGTGTATCGTTCTCGCAGGTCTGCTATGTCGTCCAACACTGGTTTGCCACCAGCTAATGGCATGTCAGCACCGTCCAAGAGGGACTCTGGTCGGCGACACCGTCTCATTCGCCCCCGCCCTTCTGGTGCTGCCCCGCCACCAGGTGCCAAAGCCTACTTGCTTGCGGACTACGAGCAAGGCCATCGTCAGCGCAGTAACAATGAAGGAAGCCACAGAACAGAGGGTTTCGATGTCCTTGATGGCAAGGAGGGCGAGTGTCGGCATCGATGCCAGCAGTGCGGCAACACCTACAGCAACAAGGCCAACCTTAACGTGCACCTCAACGTTCACTCCAACTCCAAGTGCTTCCAGTGTGATAAGTGTTTTAAATCGTTTTCACGCCGATCGTCGTTGTATAATCATAAGAAAACTCATTCTGTAAATAATGTCTTCAAGTGTAGTATTTGTGATGCTAATTTTGAGTCGCGTGAGGCTTTGGTGAACCACGAACTTAGTCACCTAGATAAGAATGGTCACACAAACTATGAGGCTCAGTGCTTTGTTTGCGCCGCCATTCTTAGCACTAAATTTGGACTAAGGCTACACATAATGCAGAGGCATCCAGAGATAGTACATGGGAACACCGAAAAAACGCATTCCTGCGTTAAATGTGCCAAAAAGTACACAAACGAAACTCTGTTGAAGGCACACATGAAGACTCATTCCGCCGCTAAAGTGCACGCCTGCGCCTCGTGCGACTATAGCGCCACCACGCGAGTGAGTCTGCAGCGACACGTCGATAGGATACACCTCAAGCTGCGCAAGTTCGAGTGCTCACTGTGTGGGAAGCTTTTTGTGAGTCAACCCGACCGCAAACTACACATGCTCAGACACTACAAGATAAAACCGGTGCAGTGCAGCCTGTGCCCCATGAGGTTCTATTCTACGCGAGAGCTGCGCAAGCACAAGTTTGCGCACTCGGGACAGAAGCCACACAGGTGTGATGACTGCGATGTGGCATTTGCTTATGTTGAAAGTTTGCGGCGACACGTCTCTGCCCATCTGCCGCATCCTGTCTCCTGCGATAGGTGCCTGCGACAGTTTATGTGTCAGAAATCTCTCGCGAAGCATTTGCGGTCACACCCACCTAACAATAATGTCTTCAAGTGTTCAGATTGTGATAAAAGTTATAAGAATTTTAAATGCTTGGACACTCATCAAGCAAAGTTAAAGCACAAAGAGACTGTGTATTGTTGTCACGAGTGTGGACTAGAATTTCAAAGCATTGAACAGTTTAATTCTCATGACCGTGATGGACATACCCTTACGATTTTTATATGCTGTCTTTGCAGCGTTTCTCTTCAAAGCAAAAGCAAACTCATTGATCATATGCGGCTTGGTCATGGAATCAGCGATAAAAATGACACTCAGGCAAGATCATCTGCAAATGAAATTTCTTCAAAACTATACCAAATTTCAGATCATTTTAAGTGTGACGAAGTTGATTTTTTGGGAGAGTTGGTTTCTGCCAAGTTAGAAAACAAGACTGCTATGGGAGAACCTAATGCTACCGACACACTATTTGATGAATGCAATCCCACTGAAGGTGTTGAAATAACTACTACTCTTGACACACTCGTCGATACCTTTAGTCCTATTGAAGGAGTGGAGGTGACTATTGCTAGTGATGCTCTTATGGATGTCTTCAGCTGTAGCGACTGTGACAAACTGTTCCCTTCTGAACGGGACTGCACTGAACACACCCGATACAGACACTCTGCGGATGTTTCTGAACACTCAACTTCCGGTGATGCTACGAGTATTCAAATAGTTGCAGGTGGTTTAATAGAACACTTGAGCTCCAGCCTTGCTGACCTGGTCGAAATTGACTTGTCTACTGTTCCAATGTTACTATGAATACAATTTTTCTCTAACAGTCGTTTGAAGTAGCCTTATAACAATTTACATAATTATTGCAAGAACTCCTTTTTTTCCCACACACCGAAAGGAGACATTTTGTCATGCTCGTATAGTTGACCATATCTTTAAGTGTTTTTTTGCCCTGGGTTTTCAGACCCATGAAGGCTGTAGTTTTACGTCCGTCCGTCCGTCCGTCCGTCCGTCTGTCAATGTTTACGCCTACTGCTTACATTCAAAATGCTTATGTGTGAATAGCTTTATTGAAGCACTTGATGGTACAATTCATAGCAACAAGAATCAGTTCAAAGCGCCTTGGCAACCCTCGAGAGTTGCGAATGGGATTCGGTTTTACGTAAGTGGTTTTCAAAATGGTACGGCTTTCTCATTAATGCATGGATTTTGGTGCTTTCAGGTGCAAGCAGTTAGATTAGAGTGTCAGGGCTTTCTATTGCACTTGAGTCAATGCCCTTCTGGCACCGAACGTGCAAACAGTTGACTAGACTAGCTGAAAAACTCCGAACTTAGGTATTGTTACTAGCCGTTTCTCACGCTCTGTTCTTTTATCCGTAAATGAGACTGTTTTCTATGTGCCATAACTTATGTCAATAATGTATACATTTTGACTCTTCGTGACCTAAATTAAAGATCAGAATCACAAACAAAGCCCTACATCGTTTTTCAGATTTATTCCTCGAGCTTCGAACGCAGCCCGTTAGCAATTGTTTCTCATCAGGCCCTACACATGCAAGTTTCCAAAATGCATGAGCTTTGTGAATAATGCATGCAATTTGACACTCTATGGCCCTAACTGGAAAACAGCACCATCACAGCTCTACGTCGGCTCTCCTAAATTCAGTTTCGCAATTTCCAAAATTGATTCTGAGGATAACTTCAAGTGGAAGAAAAAACTCTGGCTGCACGGCACGCCAGCTCTTCCGGAAATTGTCGTTTAATTTCTTCCAACTTTGAGCGGTAATCGTCGTCCGATTGTAGCTACCTATCTTGAGAATTTTTAATAGAAGATTCGCATTTTTACATTATGACTAGGTAGTTTCCAACAACAAATTATAGTGGTCAAGCATCATTTGGTGTGGTACGTGAGTTTGGTCTGGTAAGTGGAAGAAAGTCTGGTGCGGAGGAAGGTTGGGCACGAGAAGGTGTGGTCTTGATATTGAGTGATCGGTTGGCTAGTAGCGCTACCGAATGGAAGGAGGTGTCCTCAAGATTGATGTGGGTAAAAGTTGAGTAACGCGTAGAAAGATGGGCATTTGTGAGTGCTTGCGGACCTGGCAGCGAGAGGAGTGAAGAGGAGAGGGAGCATTTCTGGACTGACCTGAGTGAGTGTATTGAGAGTTTTGAAAGTCATATCAATTTAGTTGTACTGGGTGACCTTAATGCGAGAGTTGGAGGTGTAGTGGTGGAGAATGTGATAGGAAGGTATGGCGTTCCCGGTAGAAATGACTGTGGAGAAAACCTGAGAGGTCTGTGTACGGAGCAAGAAATGGTGGTCGGGAGCAGTTTGTTCACGAAGCGAGATATTCACAAGTACACATGGGTAAGGATGGCCCAACCTAACCTAACCTAACCTAACCTAACCACTGATGGATTTTGTGCTGATATTGAGGACAGGGGTGGGGAGGCTGTTGGATTTGCGGGTGCTGAGAGGGGAGGGTGGAGGAGTGTCTGACCATATGCTGGTGGAAGGTAGATTAAGAGTGGAGCATAAGTGGAAGGGCAACAAACGAGTGAGAGGAGGAAGAGAGGTAGTGAAAGTGAGTGGACAGAATGTGAAAAGTAGAGCCGAAGAGTTCCAGCAGGCGTTGAAGGAAGAATATGACAACGTGAGAGGACAGGACCTGAGAGATGTGGAGGAAGAATGGGAGACGTTAAGGGATGCGTTGCGGAGATGTTGGAAAAGGTGAGTGGGGCGCGCCGTGTGAGCGGGTGCAGAAGGAAAGGCTGCGAGTGGTGGAACGAGGAGGTCAAACTGGCAATGGCACAGAAAAGAGGAGCGTTTTAGGAGTTGTTGCAGGTGAAATCGGAGGTGGCTTATGAAAGCTACAGAGAGAGGAGAAACGAGGTGAAGCGGGTTGTGAGGAGAGCCGAAAGAGACGCTGATGCCAGGTGGGGCAGACGGTTGTGCCAGAATTTTGAGGAGAACAAAAAGATGTTCTGGAAAGAGGTGAAGAGGGTGAGAAAGGGAGAGACCGGAAAGAAAGAAGTGGTGAAAGATGAAAATGACCAGTAGTTGTTGGGAAGTGGTGATGTACGAAAGAGGTGGGCTGAGTATTTTGATGAGTTGTTGAATGTCGTGGATGACAGAGAGGCTGACATTGTTGCTGTGGGTGGTGGTGCTCGGATGAAAGTTTTGGGAGAAAGACTTGTTGCGGACATTACCAGGCAAAAGGTGCAGGAGGCGGTGGATGTGATGAAAGCAGGGAAAGCCCCTGGTTTTTATGGCGTTGCGACAGAGTGCCTGAAGAAGGGTGGAGTAACGTTTGTCGAATGGTTGGTGAAGTTACTGACTTGTGTTTTGTGGCAGGCGTGGTACCGAGTGAGTGGCGCAGTGCCTGCATTGTTCCGCTATATAAGGGCAAAGGAGATCAAAATAAATGCTGCAACTCGAGAGGTATCAGTCTGTTATGTGTGGTTGGTAAGTTGTACGGGAGAATGCTGATCAAAAGGATTAAAGGCAGTACGGACTGCGCAATTGGAGAGGAATAGTGTGGCTTTAGGAGTGGTAGAGGGTGTACCGATCAGATTTTTGCTGTGAGACAGGTCTGTGAGAAGTACCTTTCCGTAGGAAAGGATGTGTTCTGGGCCTTCATGGATCTGGAGAAGGCATACGACATGATTGACAGGAAAGCGCTGTGGAGGGTGTTGCGTTTGTATGGAGTGGGCGGACATCTGTTGAAAGCAGTGCAGAGTTTCTATGCTGTCAGCCGAGCATGTGTCTGTGGGAAGCGAGGTGAGTGATTATTCACAGTGAAAGTGGGAGTGAGACAAGGCTGCGTGATGTCTTCCTGGCTGTTCAACCTCAATATGGATGGAGTGGTCAGGAAGGTGAACGCGAGTATGCTGGGTCTTGGCTTGGAACTGCTGGAAGCGAATGGGCGGAGTTGGCAGTTGAGCCAGTTGCTATTTGCTTCAGAGGAGAAGCTATGTAGGCTAGTGTCTGACTTTGGTAGAGTGTGTGAGAGGAGGAAGCTTCGAGTCAACGTGGGTAAGAGTAAAGTAATGAGATGGTCGAGGACTGTCGATGCGAGCAAAATTAGTGTCTCCCTCTGAATGGAGGGCTCTTGGAGGAAGTTCAGTGTTATAAGTATCTGGGCTTCCATGTGGAGATAACTGAACAAGTGGAAACTGAAGTGAAGGCGCGAGTAAAGGAGGGATGTAAAGTGTTGGGTGCACTAAAGAGTGTAATGAGCTGTAGGACGTTGGGGAGGGAATCAAAGAGAGGGCTGTATGAGGGTGTTGTTGTCCCAACTGTGCTCTACGGAGCTGAGGCTTGGGGGGTGAGAGCAGAGGAGAGAAGAAGGTTGACTGTTTTCGTGATGAATGTTTGAGGAGCATGGCTGGAGTAACGCTGAGAGACCGGATCACCAACGACGTGGTTCGAATCAAAACAGGGATGGTGAAGAAGCTGGAGGACAAAGTGGATTCGCGTGTGCTGAGATGGTTCAGTCACATGAAGAGCATGGATGAAGAGAGATTGGTGAATAGGGTGATGAATGCGGAGGCGAGTGGTCGCAGACCTAGAGGTAGACCGAAGTTTGGGTGGATGGATGGTGTGAAGCAGGAGCTGGGAAGGAGAGACGGATGTGGAAGTGGCGAGAGAGCGTGCAATGAACAGGCGTGAGTGGAGAATTGTTGATTTTGACGCTGCTCTGATGTGCTTTCCCGCCCTTGGCATCCCGCTGTCGGGATGGTCGTGGGTGGGGGGGGCCCGGCCATTATGACGCGGCAGGGGTAAACCAGTGTAAACTTTCGGGCCCTGCTGCTGATGACGGATTCTCGGACTGCACTCGTGACCCAGAGTGTATGTTGAGGGGGTACCGGCCGGACCCTTTAGCACAAAAGGGCTAAGTTGTGTTGGTGTGAGCGTATGAGGGTGTGAGGTGCACCTTGCCGTCGGCCACCCCTCTTTCTGGGGGATATGGCCTAGTGTTTGCATCTGTATAAGTATTATTGTTATGGGACTTTGTTCATCTACTGGTAAAAGGAAGATCGGAAGGCGAGGCAGTGAAAATCAGTGAACTGAATGGGACAAGCAGGGCTGAAAAAGGGGAAATTAGACAGAGGGCAAGGCCAGAGGAATGTTAATGTAGAATGAGGGACGTTCAGAGATGCGTTGTTGTGGTGTGCGCTGCGTGAACGGGTGTGGGAGGAAGGTTCGGGAGTGGTGGAACGGTGAAGTTAGAATGGCGGTTGAGGAAATGAGGAGGGACTTAGAGAAGTGGTTGTAAGCGAGGTCGTTGGTGGCCTACGACAACGATAGAGCAAAGTGTGAGGAAGAGAACAAAGAGGGTCGCTGATGTTAGGTGGGTTAGGCCATTGTTCGAGAATTTTGAAAAGATTTTATATAGTTGCTGTTGTTGTAGTTTTTTCTGTTTTTCACCGGAGCTCCAACGTGTAGTCACTGAGTGCTCCCCCGTAGGGCAAGATGATCCGTTGATTCTGCACAGCTTTGTGCGGTTAAAGTTCACAGTTAATGCGCAGGGAGGACAGCGAGTTCAGGATCAGAGAAGATTCAATTTCGTTACTTTTACTCGGCTTCACATAGTCCAGTGTGTTTTCCGAAAGCGATCAGTTTTTTTCGGTGTTATGTTTCTGTGAGCCGGCGTTGTATGTTGCACGGGGGCTCAAGAAGGCTCGTCGGGCTGCTGCGAGTGCACAACAATCCATGAGTAAGTGTTTCACACTTACTCATGGTGGTGCGTCCTGTCCCATATCTACGTCCATTATGTGATTGTGGGTTATCCACGTGTAATTACAGATACAGAACAGACACTAGGCCGCATCCCCCAGAAAGAGGGGTGGCCGACGGCAAACTCACACAGCTTAGCCCTTTTGTGCCTAAGGGTCCGGCCGGTACCCCCTCAACATACACTCTGGGTCACGAGTGCAGTCCGAGGGTCCGTCGTCAGCAGCAGGGCCCGACAGTTTTCACTGGTTTACCCCCGCTGCGTCATAATGGCCGGGCCCCCCCCCACCCACGACCATCCCGACAGCGGGGTGCCCAGGGCGGGAAAGCTCATCAGGGCAGCGTCAAAATCAACCATTCACAACCATTCTCCACTCACGCCTGTTCATTGCACGCTCTCTCGCCACCTCCACATTCATGTCTCTCCATCTCAACGCCTGCTCCACACCATCCATCCATCCAAACTTCGGTTTACCTCTAGGCCTGCGACCACTCGCCTCAGCATTCATCACCCTTTTCACCAATCTCCCTTCATCCATCCTCTCCATGTGCCCGAACCATCTCAGAACACGCGAATCCAC
>SDVV010006136.1:0-18672 GCA_016164225.1 Gammarus roeselii
TATAGATGCAATTGACCAAACACCCATTGGTGTTCATGATGAAGCGATGATGAGTGACCCGAGAAGTGCATTCACCAAAAGAATATACGACTAAAGCCAAAGCTTATTCACCTGAGACAGGAACACCATCCACCACTCGGGGATCATCCTCGCTCTCAAAAATATTTCCAGCCGGCGTGCTATTTCCGGATGAAGTTCATGTCATGAAACGTGGATAATCTTTACCGGCTTTTTACACCAAGACAGGTTCGTTAAAGTTAATTGCGAGGGCAGATCCGACGATTCATAAGTTATCAGGTCAGTCATCAGAATAAATACAGTAGCTTGGACAGCAAGTAGCCACAGCTGTCAAGAGCAATCACCCTCGACCGAACCTGACAAGAATTTACTAAATGACTCTGCATTCCTCAAATAATATGAGATCATTTCAAGCGTTTCAGCGGACAGAAGAAACAAACTAATTGCCATAGATAAATAAGAGTATCTCTGGGAATGAAAGATAATTTATAAGAGTATTTTTAGGAATGAAAGATAGTTTATAAGAGTATCTCGATGAATGAAAGATAATTTATAAGATTACCTTTAAGAATGAAAGATAATTTATAAGAGTATTTCTATGAATGAAAGATAATTTATGAGAGAATCTCTATGAATGAAAGATAATTTATGATAGTATCTCTGGGAAGGAAAGATAATTTATAAAAGTATCTAGGAATCAAAGATAATTTATAAGAGTATATCTAGGAATGAAAGATCGTTTATAAGACTATCACTAGCAATGAAAGATAATTTATAAGAGTATCTCTGGGAATGAAAGATAATTTATAAGGGAATCTCTTGGAATGAAAGATAATTTATAAGAGTATCTCAAGGAATGAAATATCGTTTATAAGAGTATCACTAGAAATGTAAGATAATTTATAAGAGTATCTCTAGGAATGAAAGATAATTTATATGAGTATCGCTAGAACTGAGAGATAATTTGTTGGAGTATTTCTGGGAATAAAAGATAATTTATATGAGGATCTCTAGGAATGAAAGATAGAACTATATACACCGCTTCCGAAGTCAATCCGATTAAAGCTATTCGAAAACAATTAAACAGGAAATGTTGGTTATTAAATATTCATCCTATCGTGTCATACACTTATTCCCAAACGCACTAACTCGACAAATTTATTGAAAAACTAATAACGCCAGTCTGGTTCAACCTCGATTGGGCAAAACTACACACAAACAGAGGCTCTAAAATCAAGTCCTCTTAGCCGAGCTCCATCATGTATCTTATGCTGTAAAAAGTGTGTTCACGTACATCCATAACCTAACTGCAATAGAAATATTCAGTTCAAAACCATGAACATTTTGAAATCTTACAAGGAGTCACCTCCCTCCCAGTCAATAAAATCATTCAATTAATGAGAATCTGCCTACACCCTGAAGATTCCTAGAGTAATGACGTCATTTAATAATAAATTCAGAGAACACCAATGGGCTTACCTGCTTCAGTGGCCCTCGCTTAGCTATCGTTGCAACGCGTTGTGAGAGAAATATTAGTTGATCCACCTTGTGAAGTACAGCAGATACGTGGAGGATGGCGTCACTGCCATTCTAAAAACGGACACCGATTGAACCAGTTCAAGGTGATCATCTAGTTCCCCTACGAGACCAACGCAAATAATTGTCTTCCATTCTTGGATCTGAACATTAAGAAAAATCAAGAAATCTCACCGACCTTTGATGTCCTCAGCAAAACATTGACTACCGATAATATCTGAGCTTCAGAAGCTACATCAGCTAAAGCAATCATCGCAATGTCTAAGAGTGATTGGTTGTCGAGAATTATACCGAGGAAGAGAGCCCATCTGTGACTACGGTTCACACCCTATTTCGCGGCATAATGCCGACCTGCAACTCGGCGTCATTCTCAGCCCCAAAACAGTATACGGTGTTTTTTATGCCCTATTTCACGGCATACTGCCGACATGCAACTCGGCGTCATTCTCATCCCCAAAAAGTCTGCGGTGTTTTTTCACGCCCTATTTCACGGCATAATGCCGACATGCAACTCGGCGTAATTCTCAGCCCCAAAACAGTCTACGGGTGTTTTTTTCACGCCCTATTTCACGATCGCCCAGGTGACTCAGGTGTGAGCGGTGGTGATTGTTGGTGAATGGTGATTGATGGTGAATGTTGATAGTTGGTGATTTGTAATGGAAAACTTGGCAGAATAAAGGGTATGTGTTATTGTAAGTCTATGAATTAACGATATAGTATATAGAATTGGCGGTGGTGTTTGTTGGTGATGGAATTTTGGTGTAGTAATAGGTAAAGTAAAGAGTAGGAATCATTGTATGAATTAATGTTAAGGTTTATTGAATTTGGCTTATCCGCAACGGGAGTTTTCTTGCTACATAGCTGGTTAGTAATATTTTTTTATAAGTTCATGTATTTATCGTATTAATTAATGTTAGGGTTGATTGAATTGACTTGTCCGCAAGGAATGTTTGCCTGGTACATAGCAGGTTGACTGCATGTGTAGGATTTAATTCTTTTTATTAGTATATGGTATAGTAGTATTTAATCGATTTGGCTGTATATATAGGATTTAAACATTTTTTCAGTAGTATACCGATATAATCATTTATACATCGTATTATTTAGTGTCGCAAGCACCGGTGTTATATCAATAGATATTTATAACGTTGTAATAGGATTTCAACTTGCTTTCATAGCTCGATCTTTATCTTATATAGGTGTGATGGCCTGTTATGTATTAGTGGAATGCGGTATTAGGAAAGTTCTTTGTTCTTATAGAGCAAAAGCAACAGCATTGGATTGAATCGAACCGATTTTTTCCGAATGTATGTATGTATATATTTTCACAGTTACGTCAGTACACATCGTTATTTATGATACAAAAGAGGGCGCTGCAATTATATGTTCACGAATTTTCAGTCCGTATGACTGTGGACAATGAAACATATATGTTCAAGTTTATATTTCTTTATTTATTACATGGTTGCAATATATATAGGAAAATTTAAATCAACATATTAGAATTATTTTCCTCAACAAATAATAGTGAATTAAACCCACTTATTTTTCCCATTGTTTGTTTTTCACAGTTACGTCAGTACACATCGTTATTTATGATACAAATAGGAGACAGTGCAATTTATACTCTGACGAATTTTCAGTCCGTATGACTGTGGACAATGAAACAAATGTGTTCAAGTTTATATTTACTTATTTATTACTTAGTCACATAGTAGCTTGGTTACAACATATTAGGAACATTTACATCAACATCTTAAGAACATTTCCATCAATCTCTTCTCATTCTATTAGGAGCGGTTGCAGGGGAATACCATCTTAGGAATATTTACATGGCTACAACATCTTAGGTTTATTTACAGAATAAAACCTAAATATATGGATGTGTTTCCGTCATTCACGTGAGTGTACACGACAAAGACAGCTTTCCCAGGCTTACGTCTCTTCCAAGTTAAATTCATGTTTACATCGACACCATCATCTACGACACATCGCGTCCTCTTTTTAGTGACGGTAAGTTCAACTTCAATGGATTTTTTGGAAATGCTTGAATGCCCATACGCTAGAGTTGTGCACTCGTCAACATAGCAGCGTTTATTTTCAAACTTACTGAGGCAATTTTTAATAGTGTGTACAGTTTGAAGTGGGCATGCTTGTGCGCGAATGTTGTGTTTGGTTTGAAAGTGTGTGTATGTTTTCTGGTGATGGATGTCTCTGTATTGTTCATGTATGATTTTGGCTTGTGTCTGGTAATTGACACTTTTAGCAGCTGATTTTGAGTCGTCCAATTCGAGCAACATACTGTAACACTTTGGTTGCAAGAAAATAATTTCACTCGGGTAGTCGTTGGCTGTTAATTTCATAATTTCACTCGGGTAGTCCCTCCACTCGAGACCACTATCTAATCGCTAGATTTCATCTCTACACGCCAGTTTACGGCTCCATTAATCGCTCCCAGTATATATTCCATTTGAGATTTAGTCCGTTTTATGTTTGGAGCTAATGAAATAAATATGTATACATCTACGATACCTTAGGTAAACGAGTGCAATTTCATTTGCAGGGTATTTATCTCATTTTTAATGCAAGGCAGGAGGCGTTGTATTGCAAATCATTGCAATCCATGTTGCAATTTCATTGCTAGGCATTTGAGTTAAATTTAGGATATTGCAAACAACATTTATAAGTTATATTTTATTGATAATAGATTTATAACACATATTTATTAGGGAATTGCATGGGTTTATCATATATACGAGAACATAATTATTCACCCACTCCAAAAATTGATGGGACCAACTGTACGGAACGTAAGTAATGACTTCGACTACCCTTCTGGTCTTATTTTGATCGACGGTATCAGAGGCACTCGGCGGCCTTTTTATCGGTGATAAGCATCATTTCTATGTTGAAGGTGACGGCTCATCATATTGGTGTAGGATTTATCACCTGGACGCGATTTTTTATCCAGTCTATTGGAGTTCTAGATTGCTGCCTTCAGTACACATTTTAGATAAATAGATACATTTGAAAGTATTATATTCATCACTTCAATACCTACCCTTGCATCAAAAACTGGTTTTAGACTTCAGCGAACTTTTTCTCTACGCTAATTTTTCAATACGAGTTACAAGTTTATTACATCGAATCTTTTCAGGCTTTTCTCGCTGGCGTCGGCATTCCCATTCACTATTTTCCTGCAGATATCCGATATATACATAATTCTCCTAGCACTTGAACGTTTGAGACATGATTTTCTCTCTTCGTGTTTAATTTCCACTAATTTAGAAACAAAGTCTGATATACAATTTACACTTCTAATGCATGATACCGTTTCATTATCCCATTTGATAATACGATTCCCTTCACCTTTATCAGGTATTTTTTCACATGAGATCTCCTCGGTATCACAGTCACACGGTTCAATATCACTGCTACTTGTTTCCATTCCTCCTAAAGCATCCCATTTTTTTCACATGTTTTTATTGTTCTCCATTTCGTCTATGGTTTGAATGTACTCCCCCCAATTCGATTCAGTTATTTTCACCCAATCTTTATACGTTCTGCGTTTGGATGTTAGAGGTAAAGCACTTCCTTTACTGCTTGAACCCTGTTGAGCACTGTCTATCTCATTATTTTGGAAACCCAGGTACGGCTTAGTATGTGCTATCAATACACTCTTTGCATTCTTAGAGCTTGTATTTTCTCGTTCATTTTCAAGATTATCATATTCAAGATGATTGTGACGTTTGAGATGACGCAAAAACCCGAACGTAGAACTTTATTTGTTTAATTTTATCTCAGTACTGCAAATAAAACTAACCCCCAAATTATTCTTTGCGTAAAATATTTCCATATCAAACATAGCGACATCCTTCTACAACGAAAGTTGACCGTTATCTGACGGTGAGAAATTCTAACTACAATTTATATATACCTTTACATGCATATACAGGGTCAGTACCGGCACCGGTGCCGGCACCATGTTGATATGGGAGCCCAGCGTTCGCGCTAAAATTATTCCCGCACACGCGCACTATCGCCACTCCACTTCACCTCACTGTCATGGCCGGACACTGTCATAACCACTAAAAATCTTTCATCTCACGTGCTTTCTACCTAAACGATGTTTCAGCCCACACGCATTTTCCGCCACTTCAAAATCTGCCACTGCCATTCCTGCCACTGTCATTACACCTAAACAGACGTACCAACCTAACAGTTATCACTTTAATGAAACTTCAATAAATAAACGCTAAAAAACGGCATTACGTACCCTACAAAAATACGTATGATTGCCCCGCGGGTTAGAAATACGTACCTTTGCCCCGCGGGTTAGGAACACGTACCCTAGGTTAGGTTAGGTCGGGTAGGAAAAGTTTCATTAAAGTGATAACCGGTAAAATGGTACGACTGGTGGCTGATTCTGACGTGGGCTGAAACAAAGTTTCGCCAGAATGTCACTGGCAGATAACTAAGTCGCTTGCTTTTGTTACAAGTTATTTAATGTGGATCAGCTTCACGTCATGTAAGGTTGAATGACCTAGTCATTCTAACCTAACTTAACATATTCTAACCAAGATTTATGTATTATCGATCGAGTTTTTTGCGCTCACATATGATTTTTTTGTCATTGATTTATGATATATTCATATCAAATCTATCCACCTGGCTCTGCATTTTGATCTAGCATTTGCAGTTTTAATACACTCCTCCAATTTGATTGAGAATATTTTCCTCCATTTTCATGTGTAAATTATGTCATTTGTTTGAATGTTATAGAAAATTCATATTAATTATTTCTCGTGTGATTTATGTATAAGCGTTGTTTAAAGTCGGTATCAGTCATAGTCAGGTTGCATTATTGCAAATTTCTAATGAGGGCTCAGTGGTGTTATAGGATGGAACTTTTTGTTATAGCTTCCAAAGTTTAACCTAACCAAGAATTATGTGTCATCGTTCGAGATGTTTTTTCGTGCTTACGTATGATATTCAGTCAGTATTTTAAAATTTATGCATAACAAATAACTCCAATTGGCTTCACATTTTGATCTATCCTTTGCAGTTTTGATACAAACTTCCAATTTTGATCTAGCAAATTTCATCCATTTTCATATGTAAATTACATCGTTTGTTTGATTATTATAGCTATTTTCATATGTTTCTTGATTTTTTTTATACAATTCTACATCACTTTTACATACATTCAACCCCATCGGAACCTAACCTTATGTATGGTATTCAGTCATTGATATGTACATATGAAGCATTCACACGACACTGAATATCACTGTAACATATATGTTATTTATTTCGTTTTCACTCTCGACCCATTAGTTAGCAGAGAGGCCCCATTTTCAAATTTAGATGGATTGAATGTTACAAGTAATTAATATTTGTATCCAGTTTCATACAAACGGATTCATGGTCTCACACAATGTTTTCTTATTTTACTTTAATATCTCCTGGCACTACATCCTTTGACGACTTGCACCTCTTATTTGCCTTTTCTTCCTTATAATTTTCATATCCACGACGATGACATCGTTTCATATGTTGCCACACATTACTTGTTGATTCATGTTTATTCAATTTAATTTATTTTTTGCACAGATTTCAGACCCCCGTTACCCCATCACTTTCGAACAAACGGTGTCTCAAGCTATACCCCATCCTTCCACAACAGAACCACAAACTTGACTGAGCAATATCTGATCGGGCTCTGATTTATATCCTACCAATCTGTAACACATCCAGATCATTCACCCCCCAAGATATCTTTATGGCAATGTTTAAATTGGAGGCCGTCGTGGCCGAGTGGTTAGCGTATCCGACTGCAGTGTCAGTCTCTGGTGCTGCATGTCGCGAGTTCGAGCCTCGGCAGGGACACGGCGGTCTTGTGGCTGGGAGATTTGGCGCCTCCCCTCTCTGTGTCTGCCTAACTTAGCCACCTTCCTAACTAGGGGGAAACAGCTATATGTCTATACATACATACATACTATACAATGTTTTAATTTGCGATGAGCGACATTTTGAGCTTCGTTTCATTCCTTGAAACATAGTCTTCTACCGATTTTGACAATTCGATGTTACCTCCGACTGACTGACTTGATGTATTTTATTGCAATTCATTGCTTAACCTATGAGTTTAGGTGTTATAAACATTTGATTAAGAATTTCCGTGTTATATTAATGTTTCTATTGGCATTATTTTCAAACCTTGCTGACATCATCAATGCTATCTACTTCGTTGTTTTGATTTGAAACAGCATGGTTCGTACATCCAACCATGCCCATCATCCCAATGTTTCAGTTTCCTCTCAAAATCCTTCATATACTCTATCATATATTTGATACCAATACCGAAGGCTGTTCGATTCCCGCGAATCCTTCTCCAATTCAAAGTAACGCGGATCTTCATCAGAAAGTAATTGTTGCATATGATCCAGATTTTCTTTTGTTCAAAGGTAAAAATTATTTTCCACTACCTCAGCTTTAGTGCACTTGTGAAGATTTTCTGCTTGAATCAGATACATCTCATGATGTACCTTTTTATTTTCTTTGAACTCTGTTAAATACGACTGTAATGTATCAAAATCAGTTACCCAAGTCCTGCTTCTTTTATTCTTCATCCATATATGAATGATGGTTCACACTCTTATGATTCTTGTTCTACGCATCTGCAGAAAACTGTTATTTTCAACATAAGTCAATTTTTGTTCGAACCAAGCCATAACGTCTTCGGAGATTTTTTTATCCAACACATGTAAACAAAATTTTGAGACGTGAACATTCATTTCGTTTATTCTAAGACGAAATGTACGTCTCCGCTTGTTCACAACGTAACACTGACTCCGTTCTCGGCATGCAGCTAGCCATTGTAATGCGATTGCATGTTTTTTTTTGCAAAACATTAGGTCTAACATTGCTCGCCTAGGTCATCAACTGTGTATGTTCATGCGTATGTGCGTGTTACATGAGTTAAAAAAATGTTTAAATAAAAATTTCAATCAAATTTCAAACTTTTGAGGGATAACAGAGCCAAGTCGGTCTATTGAAGTGATAAATTGGCCACGAAAGTAAGGTCCGGAATTCAAAAATTTGAAATTTGATTCAAACTTTGAATTTTAAATTTTTGTAATTACCAATTGTTAACTCATGTAACACGTACAAGCGCATGAACATACGCATGCACATGCAAAAGCAGCCCTATATACATTCATACATACACGGTTGATGACGTAGGCGAGCAATGTTAGGAATAATGTTGTGAACAAGCGGAGAGTTACGTTTTGTTTTGGAACGAACAAAATGAATGTTCACGTCTCAAATTTTGTTCACGTGTGTTGGGTAAAAAATTATCCGAAGATGATATGACTTTGTTCAAACAAATATTGACTACTGTTGCAAATAACAGTTTTCTACAAATGGGTAGAACAAGAATTATAAGAGTTGGAACTATTATTCATGTAGGGATGAAGGAAGAATATAAGAAGCAGGACTTGGGTAAATGATTTCTATACATTTCAGTCGTATGTAACAGAGTTCAAAGAAAATAAGAAGGTACATCACGAAATTGATATGATCCAAGCAGAAAATCTTCACAGGTGTAACAGAGCTGAGGAAGTGGATTTTTTTTTTACCTGTGAACAAAAAAATATCTGGATCGTATGCAACAATTTCTTTCGGATGAAGATCGGCATCACACTGAATTGGAGAAGATTCGAATAATTAAAGTTCACCTAGGAGAAGCAATACATTTGCGGATTCATGGGAATAGAACAGCCTTCGGTATTCGTATCGAAGATATGATGGAGTATATTGAAGGATTTTGAGAGGAAACTGAAATATAGGGATGATGGGCATGGTTTGATGTACGAACCATGCTGTTTCAAATCAAAATAACGAAGTCGATAGCATTGATGATGCCAGCAAGGTCTGTAAATAATGCTAATAAAAACATTAATATGCCACGGAAATCCTTAATCAAATGTTTATAATACCCTAAACTCATGGGTTAAACAATGAATTGCAATAAAATACATCAAGTCAAAAAGTCAGAGGTATCATTGACTCGTCGAAATTGGTAGAAGAATATGTTTCAAGGAATGAAACGAAGCTCAAAATGTCGCTCATTACAAATTTAAACATTGTCATAAGCCTATCAAGGGGGGTGAATGATCTAGATGTGTTACAGATTGGTAGGATATAAATCAGCGCCCGATCAGATCTTGCTCAGTCAAGTTTGTGGTTCTGTTGTGGAATGATGGGTTATAGCTTGAGACACCGTTTGTTCGAAAGTGATGGGGTAACGGGGGTCTGAAATCTCTGCAAAAAATAAATTAAATTGAATAAACATGAATCAACAAGTAATGTGTGGCGACATCTGAGAAGAAGTCATCATCATGAATATAAAAATTATAGGAAAGAAAAGGCAAATCAGAAGTGCAAGTCGTCAAAGGATGTAGTACTAAGAGATATTGAAGTAAAATAAGGAAACATAGTGTAAGACCATGTATCCGTTTGAATGAAACAGGATACAAATATGAATTACACATTCAATCCATCTAAGTTTGAAAATGGGGCCTCTCTGCTAACTAATAAGGTCAGGAGTGACAACGAAATAAATAACATATTTATAAAAGTGATATTTAGAGTCGTGTGGAGGGCTTCATATGTACATATCAATGACGCCGAGTTGCATGTCGACATTATACCGTGAAATAGGGCGAGAAAAAAACACCGGAGACTTTTTTGGGGCTGAGAATGACCCTGATTTGCCTTGGCCCTATACTATCTACTGTCGAGCAGCTGTATGGGCCGAGGTTACATCGCCAGTCAGAATATTTCATTCACCAAGTGAGTGTTTGCGTTGTAATGTTGGGGATCGTTTAGTTCATCATGATTGATGTGTTATTTCTAAAGCTTACATTAGTGTGAGTTATCGGTCACTACTTGAACGATGTTAGCAAAAATGAAGAAAACACGAACTTGTTTCCCTAGGAGATTGCTGTTATTAATTTTTAGGTTATGATCATGATTGCTGAAAGCATCGTTTATACCACAAACATGGCTACATTCTAGCTTTAGATTTTATGAGTTTGCTCCTGAAAAAAAAGAAGGACCTTCTTACGAAACGAAAATATCCTATATTTCGTTTAGCGAAGGGTGAACGAGGCGGAGTATTTCCAGTCTGCATTTATCGAAGTATCCGTGAATTTTGTCACTGAAGAAAAGTGTGTCAAATACGTCACTGCATTGGCAAGATTACAATTGGTTTGTAGATGTAGTTAACACACTTTCAAGCAGCGCATATAATTCGGCCCAAAAGACGTTGATGAGTGGAAGCAGCATGGGTGTAGCGTGACTGTGGGATGAGTAGGGCAGCATGGGTGTGGCGTGACTCTCGGATGAGTGGAAGCAGCATGGGTATAGCGTAACTGTGGGATGAGTGTGAGCAGCACAGGTGAAGCGTGACTGTGGGGTTTGCTGGCCCCAAGAGCATTGGGAACGATTGTTAGACTCTAACTCTAATAATGAATGACTTCGTTTAATGGGTTTACCATGGCTAGAAAACTGGAATAAAAAGTAATAAATATCCGATGAATAAGTGCTTAATGAACGTAAACAGTTTAGAGAGCTTCACGCTTACGTTCCAGCGAAAGTCGTGAATTTTACCGAAATCGCGACTGAACAAATCAATTGAGCGTAAAAAACTGGGAATGGTATTATTATTATTTATTCAAATGGATTTTTTTACTTCATACATAGACACTTAAAAAATGGTCATGATTCACATGGTCATCGTGAAATGTGTTTACTTCTCCGTCCTACAAGCCAAATAAGTTAGGAAGGACAATATTTACGTCAACCGGTAGGTTGAACAAAATCTATAACCATTTTTTTCTGCGTACAGAACTGCAATCTCAAAAAGAATACGCAAAGCTGTGATTTTAATTGGCTTGCAGCCACTCAGGCGGGTTTGAATGATCGACGCTGGTTCCAGACAAACTATGACTACCGTTATTCTATTACGTGCGTTGTGAAGAAACTCTTTCCAATGCTTATTGCAAATTTAATTTTGTATGATAACTGCATTCAAGATAACAAATTTGAAATTTCCACGCTGCTAGCGAATCCTTTCCAATCGTTCGCTCATAGGAATCAAAATAAACTGAATTGAAGGTTAGCGTTGACATGCGCACGAGAGTGAAACATATATAGGCCAAATAGCTGATAATAGCGGAGGCTTAAAACAACGGAGGCTTATAACAACGGAGGCTTATAATAATAACGGAGGCTTATAACAACGGAAGCTTATAATGGCTTGCAAAGGCTGTGGTTATTGTGGCTGGAATGTGTTGCACATTCACATTTTCTCGTTTTATAACTGCCTTCCTTTTTGAATGTTCCAACAAAGATTCAATATTCAAAACGTTCTATCGATTTAATGAACAGCCAATATGAAGCTTGTAACACCTGACTATAATTGGGAGCCATCTATACGTTAATCTTTGTCCCTTCTTAATTTTCTTCGTCAAGGCTTCATAATATAACATCCAAGTGCAAAATATCGTGACAACACTCATTTGGAATATAAAAACCAATGTAAATAATTACTTTAATTGAAAAGAGTCGAATCATTGTAAAAGCGTGCTATATTTTTCAAATGTCACTAAATAATGATAATGTTTTTATATTCTGCTGATTTGTCTTGGTATTCTGATAATGTTTTTTAATTTGTTCGTTTCTCTTGCCTGTTGACAATGTGTCTCTGTTAAATGACGAATAGTCACAATGGATGACAGAATGTTGACTTCTTATTTAAGTCGTTGCTATAAAATACCGCAGTGTAGTTATGAAACGAGGATTTTATTAGTCCATTAAATTATACATCCATTATATTAGTGAAAGGGAGCATCAAATTGTAGTCACGTTAAAAACAAATTCCGAAGCTTGCTGTCATATTAGCCCGATGCACGCATGCTATATTTTCCCCGGATTGTTTTCGTTACGACATTTAAACACTTATGCAAGTTCCATACACTAATTGGTGGGGGGAAATATGTAGGTCGCTTCTGAAGTGTTTAGTCCTAGACTACTGCAGTTGGATGGTAAGCATTCATGTATGCATAGACGAACAGGTATTTCCCTGTGTCTGCCTGCAGAAACATACAAGCATACCTACACAAATGCATACTTGTTGTCTCATGGCAGGGATGTTGGAATCAAAACTGCAAAAGCGACGTGTTATTTCACTGAGTGTATCATTGGGCGTACAAATGACCTTATTGTCGTGTTTTGATTCCAGTATCACTGCAACGACTTGTCATTAAACGATGACACTTTTGCCGAATAACAACCAAAACGAAAAAAATGATAGAACATCCAGAATTTACTGACACTCATCAAAATATAGCTACAACGAAACAGAAGATGGCAACGATTTCCAAATATTCGATCGTTTTCAACAGCCTTTATTTTTTAAATTTGTAAATGTATTTCTGACGAGTGTTGTCATATTTTGCGCTTGGCCGTTAAATTTTAAAGCCTTGACGAAGTGAAGAAGTGACGAAGATTTATGAATAGTTGTCTCTAGATTATAGTCAGATGTTACAAAATACTTATTTTGTTTGACAAATGAATCGACAGAATGTCTTGAATGTTGAAATTTTGTCAGGACATTTGATTAGATTTTGATCATAGTTTCTGCAAAATATTTTGAAAGCGTATAGACAAGTTATGGTGTTTGAAGGGATGCAAATAGATTGGGTATTATTGTAAGCAAACAATGCTTATTTGATAAAGGGCGATGCGTTAACTGTATCGTTAAACTGAAAATATAAAAGATGGGTACATAAAAAACCATGAGGAACACCGTAACTAAAATTGAACAAGTAAATTGTATTTCGTTGGCAAATACGTATTATTTGCAGATCAGACACTGAGATTAATGGTCTAAACAGTCATAATATAAAACCAACAAATTCAGCTAACCCAGAAGCAAATAGCCAGAGCCAACCAAACCAGAAGTACTAGCCTTAGACCAACCTGTTCAAGAGCAACTAGCAGAAGATTTACAGAGGGGCAAGAAGCCTAATACCAAACAGGCTAGGAGAAACTATACCCTTACACCAACCATTCATGGAGCAACTATGTTAGGACTAACCAACTTAGCAGTAAAACGTACAAGATCAGCCAACCTAGGAGCAACTTGGCAAAGAGCGACTAAAATAGGAGCAATTACTCACAGATCAACCAACCCCAAAGCAGCTAGCCTAAAACTAACTAATCTAGGAGGAACTGGTGCATGAACAAACAACCCAGGAATAACTAACCCAAGACCTATCAAGCCAGGAACAACTAGGCATATGCTAACTCTACCAGGCGCAACTAGCCTAAGGCCAACCGATCTAGAATAATCTTACTTAAGACCAAACAATCCAAGGGCAACTAGTACACGACCAACTAGTCCAGGTGCAACTAGGCCAAGATCAATCAAGAACAACTAGGACAAGACCAACCAACAAAGAAGCAACTAGCTTAAGACCTACCAACCCAGGAGCAGCTAGTCAAAGACCAACCAATCCAGGAAAACTACTAAAGAGCATCATAATCAGGAGAGACATTCCAACGACCAACCAGCCATGCCCATCGACTAATGGTCTAACAGACCATGATAAGCCTCTTCTAGACAGACCGGAGACAAATCATTCCATGACCAAGCAATACAATCAAGAACAATTAACTCAATAAGAACCAATCCAAGACCAAGCAATCCCATCAGAAGCAATTAATTAACCCAATACGAACCAACCCAAGATCAAGCAATCCAATCAAAATCAATTAACCCAAAACGAACCAACCCAAGACCAAGCAATCCAATCAAGATCAATTAACCCAACACGAACCAACACAAGACCAAGTAATTTAATCAAGATCAATTCACCCAACACGAACCAACCCAAGACCAAGCAATCCAATCAAGATCAATTAACCCAACACGAACCAACCCAAGAATATACCACGACTCCGTTTTGAAATCCAAAAGGTTTCTGGTCAGGTTTTACGATATTAATTCAGAGATAGTAAAATGAACGGTAATAGTGTAATTGTCGTAGGTACATGCATCTTTTCCAACACAAATACATTGATAAGTGGGGACACCTTACGCAGCAAGAAGGAAGAAGAGAATATGTTACCGAGGGTGAATGATAGTTGAAACTCACAATGCTCAAGAGTTAGATGCTAAATATATTAAGTGTGTTACTCTGAGTGTTATGTAAACTTTTATAATCCAGTGGATAGGTGATTGATGCGTGCAAATTATTTGACTGCGATGATGATCATGAATTACGTGTCCTTGCCACCTGTCTGGCAGGTGGCTGACGGCTGACGTGCCGCGTGAGATAGGCGGGCATTATTGTCCCCATGGTGATCGAGTGGATGGCACGCAAAGATGCAGTGCCAGTCTCTGCTGTTTCATGTTGTGTGTTCAAACCTTGGAAACATTTCAGGGTTTTAGGAACGAGAAAAAATAGGCTACCCTCATTCTGACCATCTACCTTATCTACCTCATCTACCTTATGTCCCACCACAGAATAGGCGAAAATTTCTGTATGTTTTTACGCACAAGTTTTCCTCCTGCCGCCTGGTGGCTGCTGGCTGGCGTGCCGTGGTAACCCAAAGTGCCTGACTGTCACTGCCACCCTCACCACTGGCCCCATCGAAGTGCTTGAGTGCCAGTACGCGCCGCGACTGGTTCTCAGAACCAGTTTGCTGCCGTACGTTGACAAAAATTTGCTGTCGACCAGCAATGGTTTGGTGTCTAACAATGCCAACTCAGCGTCCACCACCAACGGTAGTTTGGTGAGCAACGGAACTGGTCTATAGTAAACATCGACCAATACCAGCTCGGCGTCGGTGGTTTACGGCCTACCCGAGGTGGCTAGCTTCATCAAGGATAAGGACCCTCGCGATGCCCAGAGCTAGGAGTTTATTTTATTATTGATAACTCTATCCCTGGAATATTGATGTTTTTGTTATTCATAGTTTAATTTATTTACGACACGGGCCAGGCGATCGTAGAGTTTTTCATTGGTAACGAGCAAATGCAACTCAAACAGTTATTCTTTGTAAATGCATGTTTTCTGTTGTAAGTTATTCCTTATCGCTAAGACTATTTAGAAGTCAATCGCAAAATTCAAAGTGAACTGCGTTTCAAGTATTCTGTTGGTACAAGCAATATGAACGTAGAGCTAAGAGATCTTCTTTGACGAGACCTAACGTTCTTTTGAGGTTGCTCAACCTCCGCTTCAATCTAAATCTTTCATACCAGCCTGGTATGTCAGGGCCACACTCATTTTTGAGCAATTGAAATGTTGCTGTCCATTATGTTTTGAGATACAAGTCACACTTGACCGTTTTGATGCTGATAGTTGAGTTGCCAGACGTAGAAAAAGGCCTGAAGGATGCGTCTGTAAAAATCATGGTTCATCAAAATGATACTTCAGTTTAAGGACATTATGATTATTTGTCCCTATCCATCACCATCAACTAAGAATGTCAATTATATTAGTTATTTTCAATAGTTTAAGAGATACAAGATGCATTTAAGACATGGATTGAAATGGGCACACTTAACAAATTTGGCAACAAGGATTGAAAATATATCTCTTGAAAGTCAGTTCTTTTAATAAGTGACATGCCGATGAAAGATGGAAATTAAATGAGAACGTTCAGAACTCTCAATGCCCAGGAACCAGTGTGATTGCTGCCTATTTTGTACGTTAATCTTTCATAAACAACGATTGATGAAAACATGATACCGATTCAATCCGGGCATAATATCAACTCTTGATCTTTCATTATCTTATTGTCCAGAAGTAGAGATCTTCCGAAACGAGTTCACAGTCAATATAGCCCATCACCCTCTCCCACCTTCGTCCTTCGTGGACAAAGAAGTTTCTTTTCACTATTAACATAGCAAAAAGTGATGGGTGAGCATTGTTCCTGAAAGTGGACTGTGTGGATCAGTCAAGAGAAACAACCTTGCCTATTGGGCAATGGTGTTAGTTTTCCACCGTTAGTTTAGACAATCAACCCCCCACGAATGAAGAAAGATGTTTGTTTTCCACCAGACCACAACTACGCCAGCAAACAGTGGTGGGTTGACATCACATTGGTGAACGGTGTGTGAATCTGGGGGACGGGGTGCCAGTGTTGTCATAGAAAGGATCGTGGCCGTGGGCTGCAGACACTCCCAACGACGGAGGCCTCACCGCTAGGACCAGGTTCGACTACTTGCTGGACGATCGAAAGGGTACCTACCCACACTACTTCATCTGCCAGCAAACGGGGCCGGCCTAGTGAGGCAGTATGGCGGGAGGGAGATAGGGTCTACAACTTTATCTGGCAGGAAACGAGGACTGTCTTGAGGGGCGGCTTGGCAATAAGGAGGTATGGCTTGCCTTGCGAACAACATGACATGTCATGAGAGGCGGTATGGCAATAGGGAGGTATGGCTTGCCTTGCAAACAACATGACATGTCATGAGAGGCGGTATGGCAATAGGGAGGTATGGCTTGCCTTGCAAACAGCATGACATGTCATGAGAGGCGGTATGGCAATAGGGAGGTATGGCTTGCCTTGCAAACAACATGACATGTCATGAGAGGTGGTATGGCAATAGAGAGGTATGGTTTGCCTTGCAAAAAACATGAACTGTCATGAGGGGCGGCATGGCAATAGGAAGGTATGGTTTGCCTTGCAAACAACATGACCTGTCATGAGAGGCGGCATGGCAATAGGGAGGTAAGGTTTGCCTTGCAAGCAACATGACCTGTCATGAGGGGCGGCATGGCAACAGGGAGGTATGGTTTGCCTTGCAAACAACATGACCTGTTATGAGAGGCGGCATGTCAATAGGGAGGTATGGTTTGCTTAGCAAACAACTTGATCTGTCATGAGAGGCGGCATGTCAATAGGGAGGTATGGTTTGCTTAGCAAACAACTTGATCTGTCATGAGAGGCGGCATGGCAATAGGGAGGTATGGTTTGCCTAGCAAACAACTTGATGTGTCATGAGAGGCGGCATGGCAATAGGGAGGTATGGTTTGCCTTTCAAACAACCTGAACTGTCATGAGAGGCAGGATGGCAAGAGGGAGGTAAAGTCTACCTCTCAATCTGCAATCAAACCTCTCATGTCATGAGACGCAGGATAGCTGTAGAGAGGTAGGGTCTACGTCTCAATCTGCAATCAAACCTCTCATGTCATGAGAGGCGAGAGGGAGTTAGGGTCTACTATTTTACCAAACAAGAAAAGGAGCCTGTCATGGCAGAATGGCTGTAGAAAGTGGGTAGGGCAGGTTGTGAGATATAATCTTCTTCTTCATCTTCTAGTAAAAGGGGCCAGCCATGTGCTGCGAGATGTGAGTAGGAAGATACTCTCTTCTACTCCATATGATTGAAAACGAGGCCTGTCATGTGAAGCAAGATGGGAGTAGAGTGATACCCTCTGTAATTATCTACCCTGTCTGAAACAGCCCACCGACACACTGGCTACGGCAAACGAAGCCTTGAAAAATGTACAAACGAAATGCAATTTTACAGAGTTATATAAAGACTATCCTTGTAACAATTAGACAGAGCTTGTGGATAAATAAATAGCTTAATGCATTTACCCAGGTCTGAGATAAACATTTCTACCACACTTGCTCACTAACAGCGGATGCATGAGTGAGTATCTATCGATGTCCAGCCTTTGGATGATGGTCAGTCGACCATGTTTCACCCTATCTTAATATGTATAGTATTGAAACATTAACATTGTATCCGGCATGGAAGGCTCCTTTACACCTAAAACGATGCTAGTTAAACTATGTAAACGAGCCATGAATGGTGGACAACTTTGCCTACGTCACCGGCTGGCGGTACAGTAAGGGCATCAGATGTGATCAGAAGGAATCGTTAACGGTTATAATAATAGCGGTTCTGTGAGCAGGTCGCTCTATGAAAGTGTAACAGGCATTATTGCCTGCTCTATCTAAAGAGGTGTCCGTCATTGTCAGCGGCCACCCTTTCTAAAGTCAGGAATTAAACTGTGATAATCTCAAATC
>SDVV010006137.1:0-18672 GCA_016164225.1 Gammarus roeselii
TGCATGTGCGTGTGTGTGTATGGATGGCCCGTGTTACAGTTATGGAAAAAGCGCTAATGTATTAAGTGCTGATCTCGCAGTGGGTGGATATTTATATCCCTATACGTTTGTACAAGGCTTTGAATTTTTTTAATATAAAGATGAATATCATACACACTCATACATAAGTGTGGAGTCAGTACAACAGTTTATTCACTGAATGATCCCTATCTTATTCCAGAGCGCATGGAAACATTTACCTAAATCTTTACTAGTACTTGAATGGTTGTTATCATGTTACAAGTGTGAGAGGATATATCAACCCAACTGACAGCACTACGGTCGATGCCTGCTCATGCTCCACGCTTCACCCGCGAGTCGTGCCTGCTCATGCTCCATGCTTCACCCGCGAGTCGTGCCTGCTCATGCTCCACGCTTCACCCGCGAGTCGTGCCTGCTCATGCTCCATGCTTCACCCGCGAGTCGTGCCGGCTCATGCTCCATGCTTCACCCGCGAGTCGTGCCTGTTCATGCTCCATGCTTCACCCGCGAGTCGTGCCAGCTCATGCTTCATGCTTCACCCGCGAGTCCTGCCCGCTCATGCTCCATGCTTCACCCGCGAGTCGTGCCTGCTCATGCTCAATGCTTCACCCGCGAGTCGTGCCTGTTCATGCTCCATGCTTCACCCGCGAGTCTTGCCACACAACCGGGTGGCTTCGTTATTGCACCACGCCCCAGTGGAGGCAAAAGGGGCCGAGAGATCCCGAGCACCCTCTGGGGACACAATAATGCCTCTCCAACCTTATGGGGAGCAGGGGGTGTTATCATACACCTTCTCTACTCGAGAACACCCTTCTCCCCTACACAACGCTCCCCTGCTCTGTAACACCCTCCTCCTCCCCAGCCCTGCTCCACGACGAAGACCTCCCCCCCTCTCCTTATGTTATACTCAGGCTCCTTTGCGGCAGTCGTCCTGGAAAGATTCAAGTCCGAAGTGGTACGAGGCTCAAAGGAAGGAAGACGACCAAGAATATTCGAAAATAGATTTATTTTAAGGATATTTCTCCTTTAGTCTCTTCATTCCCTTTGATGATGGAGCAGCTGCAATGATCGGGCGCGTTATAAAACTCTCAACAGATGCATAACAGCACGGAGTCATTTGAATAAACAATCTGAAGCTTGTCTTTGATAACAAATACTAATTCAAGTTTAAGCTGGTGTGTATCATCATCCACAAGTGTGTACACACCTTTGCAATATTGTGCAGCAAAAATTGATTCCTATATATCTCCCTTCTATCAGTCGGATTTAGCTTGAGTTGAAATCATTTGTTGTGGCCATATTAGTATAAGTCCTGTGTAAAAGTTATAAGCTGTGTTGACAGTTCGTTTATTTTGAACCCAAAGAAAGAGTGCAAGTCGAAGCCTCCCAGCGGCGACATGCCTCCAGTTATATGAAGTTGCACATAGTTACTGGAGTGGTTTTAAAGCAACCACCAACTGACATTCACTTATTAAATTCACTTATTAAATAAGTCCACGAACGACATGAGGAACCTTCTTTTTAAACCATACCGTATATTTCATGTCTCGCCCTCACAAGCGTTAAGAGACCAGTAGTGAATATCATTTCTGCTTTTACAATTATTTTACAATTATTTTACAACGTAATTAAATTGTCGATTTTCCGTTTAACCAACTCTGGGAAATTTAAACGTATTCCTCGAAGAATTGATTGCTAGTAACTACAGCGTTTTGATCACCTCACTTATACTGAATGATACTCACTAGCATGAATCGAACCGGCTCACCAATTCTGAGATAGAAGTTTGGATTTCTGATCAAAGTAAACAATTAGAAAACATTCAAAAATTAGAATAAAAGGCCTTAGCTTGCGTTGGGAAAAGATTCTTCGCTGGAAAAGAACCCCTAAGGATGCAAGATAATTATGCGAAGATAACAGCAGCTCCTTAATAAAGTTGAAAATACGAGCGCTACATATAATTTCTGCCTTCCATTACTACATATCATCATCCACAATCCTTGGATGGTTCATTACTTAGACGATGGTAAAAATCAAATTTAACATAATAAAAAAAAGTTATCTGCGTATTGCGGCACCTTGTGCTTCTATATTCTATAGTGACGTCACCAACGTGGGCGGGGCTTGAGAGGTGTTCCTAAAGCAGGTTCTCCCGCGAATGTTATCACCCTCGGTCCTGCCACATGGTTGTTGGTGGAGGGTAGTAGGTGTTGTCAGTGAATAACCCCAGCCTGATATAGAGAGATGTTAGTTATGTGCAGAGGGCGGGGTTAGTCAAGTGCACAACGAAATAGACAGAGAAGTTAGGTGGTTCTCCATCTATGTCATTAGCCAATTGTGCTCCAGTCCGGCTATTAAAGCCATCTATGTCAGCCCGGTCCCTGGCTCTACAGTACACTACTCTACAGCGTCGTCACATACTCCCATTTTTTTCCCTTCTGTATTGTCAATCAGTATATTGTATAAGTGCACAATTGTTTTACCTTGTGACTGGAAGGGGGCTTGAGAGTAGGTATACGGTGACACATCGGTTTAGGTGGGAGGGGAAGGAGCCAAATCACCCTACCCGCTCTACGCGCGGTGTGTTGAAGGATTTTAACACTCGAGTGTTCAACATAAGTCACATACATGTTACGTAACTAATATTGAACAAATTGTCTCATGTTGAACCTGAACTGATATCAGGTCATTGGGTTGGAATTGACTGATGGAATGCGTCGTCGTCCATTCCTAGGAAGGCCTGCTTTGATTCCTAGTAATAACTTGAATATGCGATTACTACTATAAAATCAACATCTCGTTATATAACTACCATAAGAGGCTATGTTGTAGCAATACCTATTTCACGATAAAGCCTCAACCACCCTTCCCACCCTTGTCCGTCACAGCCTAGGATGAAGCCTCAACCACCCTTCCCACCCTTGTCCGTCACAGCCTAGGATGAAGCCTCAACCACCCTTCCCACCCTGGTCCGTCACAGCCTAGGAAGCATTGACAGCAGAACATCAGAGGCGTTTCGCCACGAGGCAGCCCCACCTAGCGGTACACCACCCCACCGTCCCTCAAAGCGGCTGCTCGCTGCCGGACGTAAGAGCCGCTTTCTGTTTGTGCCGCCTCAATACCCCACACAAGCTGATTACGGACCGCCGGGAATACCAAGTGAACGGAACTTCACTTAGAGGCGATAGCGTCAAATGGGAAGCCTTCTCGTTCAAAAATAGCTGTTTTTCTCTTTATCCTAAAATAGTCGTGTTTTGTTATTCTTTGTGTTGTTTGTCCAACGAAGAAAGCCGGAGGAGGAGCGTCGTCCCGATATGTGCCAATTTATGGTAAGAAGTTTGTGTTTATTCATGGTCTCTGAAGACCAAATGAAGCTAATCAGTAAGCCCTTTACAACTGACTGAGTTCTAGACACGATACTCTTTGCATTTTTATGGAACATAAGAGCATCTCTCAGATGTATGTACCTTGAAGATAATTTGGTCACGGTATAATGCCACCGCATTCCAGGAGTCACATTAATGGCCGTATCCATTTAATTCATGGTTCATTACTTAGACCATTATCAAACCATTAGCCAAACGCAGAACCTTTTGAGAAATAAAAAATTTATCGCTCAAAATCTGATATTTTGGTCATTATCCACTTTTTTTAGTCTCTCTGGAGTGAAATGTATATTGCTAATTAAACGTTTAAAATAATTTCCTCGTATGATCAGAAAAAATGTTTGAGCAGGCAGATTTTGCGAGGGTCAATGTAAAACAAGTGCTCCGCTTCTTATAGCTCACAACGTACTAAAATGTGTAGCATCAGTCTTTTCCGGCCCAAACGTGGGTGTTCAACACTGCTCGAGGACGCAGGAACTGTACCGCTTTTGAGTGACTATAGGCACAGATATATTATGATTGAAATAAGGGCGGAGGACAGGAACAGGAACATTTTGAGCACGGGTTGAAGTCGGTATTAAGTGAGGCCCAGACAAGATTGGTTGGCCCCTTCTATAACGGGCGTCATTGTGTGCAGCTCCTACACATGAAGGAATAAAGCACTGTTCCTTCCCACGGCCAATTTGAGCGACTAAAATGCCCAGGCCTGTGAGATCAAGCGGCGAGACATTTATCGTCGCTAAGTCTTAACGGCTTTAATTGCATATGCCATCGTGTTCGCATTGATGGACCTTTCCGATACTTTCTCGTTACAACATGAAACTAATTCACGTAGCGTTTATTACGTCATATGATTCAGATAAAAAATAGACCTTACAGTAAAAGACTAATTTATTTAACTCGTGGACATGACATTCATTCTCCACAGCACCGACCCATGGGTTCCGACTGAAGTGTTCTCTGCAACGGTTCCGGAAAGTAGGTCTGGAAGGCCGTCGGAAGGGTTGGCCCGGTAACCCTTCCGCCCGACACGATGCACTGTTTGGAGAGTCAAGAGCGGGTCGTGCCGACATTTGCCGAGGCGTTACCGAGTCAACACGACGGCAGGACCAACGTTTGCGAGGAGATCGCAACGGCTTCGAGAGCTTAAGGCAGGCGTGGCGCTCCGGACACTGAACTTGTTCAGGTTCGCACATTCACATTCCTGATAATATTCAATCGCATCAACACTGCCTTGTTCTCAAATAATTCATGTATAAAACAGTCCACGTTCTGCTCTCAACTGCTGCCTTCCTGTACGTCTCAGTCCCATAAAGTTCAGTTTGATAAACTATCTTCTCATACAAATATCTCTGTGCTCCCATGCGTACCCGAAGTTCTACTCCCCAATACACCTTTCAGTGCTTCCAACACACCTTACACGCATCATTCAGTATCTAGGTCACATCATGTCCCACCTTCACTCGTAGCCACGTGAGAGCCCGAGAGGTCAAATCACTCTCAATCTCCCAACAACACTTCACTACCATCGCCACATCTCGATATTTTACTTTTAACTCGGCCAGCATCTCCGTCTCACACTTCGACCTATTCCTGACACCAACCTGCACAGCATCATTAAGGAGTCTACCATCAGTGCCGTAACACAACACCAGGCTCACAACTTCATCAGTGAGCCTGACATCAGTGCCGCATCATGTCACCAGCCTGTTCAACTTCATCAATGAGTCTGCCACCAATGCCGTAACATGACACCAGTCAAACAACTTAATCAGTGAGTCTGCCATCAGTGCCCTAACATAACAACAGCCTCACAACTTCATCAGTGAGTCTGCCACTAGTGCCGTAACGACACCAGCCTCAAAACGTCACCAGTGGGTCTGACATCAGTGCCGCATCATGACATTCTGTTCAACTTCAGCAGTGAGTCTGCCACCAGTGCCGTAACATGACACCAGTCAAACAACTTCACTGTGAGTCTGCTACCAGGGCCGTAACATAACACCGGCCTCACAACTTCATCAGTGAGTCAGACATCAGTGCCGTGACATGACACCAACCTGTTCAACTTCATCAGTGAGTCGGTCACCAGTGCCACATCATGACATCAGCCTCAAAACTTCATCAGTGAGTCTAACATCAGTGCCGCATCGTGACATTCTGTTCAACTTCATCAGTGAGTCTGCCACCAGTGCCGTAACATGACACCAGTCGAACAACTTCACAATGAGCCTGCCATCAGAGCCGTAACATAATACCAGACTTACAACTACATCAATGAGTCTAACATCAGTGCCGTGACATGACACCAGCATGTTCAACTTCATCAGTGAGTCTGTCACCAGTGCCGTAACCTGACACCAGCCTCACAACTTCATCAGTGAGCATGTCAGCAGTGCCATATCATGACACCAGCCGCACAACTTCATCAGTGACTATGTCACCAGTGCGACATCATGACACCAGCCTCACAACTTCATCAGTGAGCATGTCAGCAGTGCCATATCATGACACCAGCCTCACAACTTCATCAGTGACTGTCACCAGTACGACATCATGATACCTGTCTCACAACTTCGTCAGTGAGTTTGTCACCATTGTCACATCATGACACCAGCCTCACAACTTCATCAGTGAGTCTGACATCAGTGCCGCATCATGACTTTCCGTTCAACTTCATCAGTGAGTCTGCCAAATAACACCAGCCTCAAAACTTCATCAGTGAGTCTGACACCGGTGCCGCATCATGATATTCTGTTCAACTTCATCAGTGAGTCGCCAACAGTGCAGTAACATTACCTCAGTCAAACAACTTCATCAGTGACTGTCACCAGTGCGACATCATGACCCCAGCCTCACAACGTCATCAGTGAGTCTGTCACCAGTGCCGACACATGACACCCGCCTCACAACTTCATCAGTGAGTCTGTCGCTAGTAACGTAACATTACACTAGCCTCACCACTTCATCAGTGAGTCTGACACTAGTGTCACATCATGACCCTAGCCTCACAACTTCATCAGTGAGTCTGTCGCCAGTAACGTAACATGACACCAGCCCCACAACTTCATCAGTGAGTCTGTAACCAGTGATACATTATGACGCCAGTCCACCAACTTCATCAGTGAGTCTGTCACCAGTGTCATATCATGACAAAAAGCTTCACAATTTCATCAGTGATTCTATCACCAGTGCCACATCATGTCACCAGTCTCAAAACTTCATCAGTGAGTCTGTCACCAGTGTCGTCACACCATGACACCAGCCTCATGACTTCATCAGTGAGTCTGACATCAGTGCCGCATTATGACATTCTCTTCAACTCAATCGGTGAGTCTGCCACGAGAGCCGTAACCTGACCTCAGTCAAACAACTTCATCAGTGAGTCTGCCACCACTTCCGTAACATAACATCAGTCTCGCCACTTCTTCACTGAGTCTGTAACCAGTGCCACAGCATAACACCAGCCTCACAACTTCGTCATGAGTCTGTCACCAGTCCCGTAACAAGACCCCAGCCTCACACCTTATCAGTGAGTCTGACATCAGTGCCGCATCATGATATTCTGGTCAACTTCATCAGTGTCTCTGCCACCAATGCCGTAACATAACACCAGTCTCACCTCTTCTTCGCTGAGTCTATAACCAGTGCCACAGCATGACACCAGCCTCACAACTTCTTCAGTGAGTCTGTCAACAGAAAAGTAACATGGCACCAGCCTCACAACTTCATCAGTGAGTCTGTCATCAGTGCCACATCATGACACCAGCCTCACAACTTCATCAGTGAGTCTTTCTTCAATGCCACATAATAACACCAGCCTCACAACTTCATCAGTGAGTCTGCCACCAGTACCGTGGCATGGTAGCAGCCTGTTCAACTTCATCAGTGCGTCTGTTACCAGTAACGTAACATGACACCAGCCTCACAACTTCATCCGTGAGTCTATTGCCAGTAAAGTAACATGACCCCAGCCTCGCAACTTCGTCAGTGAGTCTGTCACCAGTGACACATTGTGACACCAGCCTCACAACTTCATCCGTGAGTCTGTCACCAGTGCCGTTACATGACACCAGCCTCACAACTTACTCAGTGAGTCTGCCACCAGTACCGTTACATGGCACCAGCCTGTTCAACTTTATCAGTGCGTCTGTTACCAGTAACGTAACATGACACCAGCCTCACATCTTCGTCAGTGAGTCTGTCACCAGTGCTACATCATGACAACAGCCACACAACTTCATCAGTGAGTCTGTCACCTGTAACGTAACATAACACCAGCATCACATCTTCATCAGTGAGTAAGTCTGCAGTGCCACATCTTGATACCATCCTCAAAATTTCATTTGTTAATCTGTCACTAGTGCCACATCATAACATTGGCCTCACAACTCCATCAGTGAGTCTGTCACGTGAGCTGTACCCAGCAACGTAACATGACACTAGCCTCACAACTTCATCAGTGAGTCTGTCACCAGTGCCACATTGACATCAGCCCCACAACTTAAGCAGTGAGTGTCACGATTGCCATCACATGACACCAGCCTCCCAACTTCATCAGTTAGTCTGTCACCAGTGCCACATCATGACACTAGTCTCACAACTCCGTCAGTGAGTGTGTCACCAGTGCGTGACATTACACCAACCTCACAATTTCATCAGTGGGTCTGTCACCAGTGCCACATCATGACACCAGCCTCACAACCTCATCAGTGACTCTGCCGCCAGTGCCGTAACATGACACCAGCCTCACAACTTCATCTGTGAGTTTGCCAGCAGTGTCATATCATGACACCAGCCTCACAAATTCATCAGTGAGTCTGTCGCCAGTAACGTAAGATGACACCAACTTCACAACTTCATCAGTGAGTCTGACACCAGTGCCACGTCATGACGCCAGCTTCACAACATCATGAGTGAGTCTGTCACCAGTGCCACATCATGACACCAGTCCCACAACTTCATCAGTGAGTCTGTCACTAGTGCAGTGACATTACACCAGCCTCACAACTTCATCAGGGGGTCTGTCAACAGTGCCACATCATGACACCAGCCTCACAACTTCATCAGTGACTCTGTCGCCAGTGCCGTAACATGACACCAGCCTCACAACTCCATCAGTGAGTATGTCAGCAGTGCCACATCACGACTCCAGCCGCACAACTTCATCAGTGAATCTGTCACCAGTGCCACAATATGACACCAGCCTCACAACTTCATGAATGAGTCTGTCACCAGTGTCGTAACATGATACTAGCCTCACAACTTCATCTCTGAGTATGTCAGCAGTTCCATATCATGACACCAACCTCAAAACTTTATCAGTGAGTCTATCATCAGTGCCACATTATGACACCAGCCTCACAACTTCATCAGTGAGTCTATCGCCAGTAACGTAACCTGACACCAGCTTCACAACTTCATCAGTGAGTCTAACACTGGTGCTACGTCATAACACCAGCCTCACAACTTCATGAGTGTGTATGTCACCAGTTCCGTAACATGACACCAGCCTCCAAACTTCATCAGTTAATCTGTCATCATTGCCACATCATGACACCAGCCTCACAACTTCAACTGTGAGTCTGTCACAAGTGCCACATCATGACTCCAGCCTCACAACTTTATCAGTGAGTCAGTCACTAGTACCGTAACATGACACCAGCCTCACGACTTCATCAGTGAGTCTGTCACCAGTGCGTTACATGACACCAGCCTCGTAACTTCATCAGTCAGTCTGTCACCAGTGCCACTTCATGACACCAGCCTCACAACTTCCTCAGTGAGTCTGTCACCATGTACCTAACATTACACCAGCCTCACAACTTCATCAGTGGGCTTGTCCCCAGTGCCACGTCATGACACCAGCCTCCAACTCCATCAGTGAGTCTGTCACCAGTGCCACATCATGACACCAGCCTCGCAACTTCATCAGTGAGTCTGCTACCAGTACCGTAACATGACACCAGTCAAACAACTTCACAATGGGAGTGCCATCAGTGCCGTAACATAACACCGGCCTCACAACTTCATCAGTGAGTCTGACATCAGTGCCGCGGCATGGTACCAGCCTGTTCAACTTCATCAGTGCGTCTGTTACCAGTAACGTAACATGACACCAGCCTCACAACTTCATCCGTGAGTCTGTTGCCAGTAAAGTGACATGACCCCAGCCTCACAACTCAGCCAGTGAGTATGTCAGCAGTGCCACATCATGACACCAGCCGCACAACTAAATCAGTGAGTCTGTCACCAGTGCCACAATATGACACCAGCCTCACAACTTCATGAATGAGTCTATCACCAGTGTCGTAACATGATACTAGCCTCAAAACTTCATCTCTGAGTATGTCAGCAGTTCCATATCATGACACCAGCCTCAAAACTTCACCAGTGAGTCTATCATCAGTGCCACATTATGACACCAGCCTCATAACTTCATCAGTGAGTCTATCCCCAGTAACGTAACCTGACACCAGCTTCACAACTTCATCAGTGAGTCCTACACTGGTGCCACGTCAGAACACAAGCCTCACAACTTCATGAGTGAGTATGTCACCAGTGCCGTAACATGACACCAGCCTCAAAACTTCATCTGGGAGTCTGTCACCAGTGCCACATCATGACTCCAGCTTCACAACTTCATCAGTGAGTCTGTCACCAGTGCCTTACATTACATCAGCCACACAACTTCATCAGTGAGCTTGTCACCAGAGCTATATCATGACACCAGCCTCACAACTTCATCAGTGTGTCCGTCATCAGTGCCACATCATGACCCCAGTCTCACAACTTCATCAGTGAGTCTGTCACCAGTGCCTAACATTACACCATCATCACAACTTCATCAGTGAGTCTGACATCAGTGCCACGTCATGACACCAGCCTCACAACTTCACGAGTGAGTCGGGCACCAGTGCTGTAGCATGCCCCCAGCCTTACAACTTTATCAGTTAATCTGTCACCAGTGCCACATTATAACACCAACCTCACAACTTCCTCAGTGAGTCTTTTGCCAGTAAAGTAACATGACCCCAGCCTCGCAACTTCATCAGTGAGTCTGTCACCAGTGTCACATCATGACACCAGCCTCACAACTTCATCGGTGAGTCTGTCACCAGTGCCGTTACATGACACAAGCCTCACAACTTCCTCAGTGTCTGCCACCAGTACTGTATTATGACACCTGTCAAACTACTTCACAATGAGCCTGCCATCAGTGCCGTTACATGACCCCAGCCTCGTAACTTCATCAGTCAGTCTGTCACCAGTGCCACTTCATGACATTAGCATCACAACTTCCTCAGAGAGTCTGTCACCATGTACCTAACATTACACCAGCCTCACAACTTCATCAGTGGGCTTGTTCCCAGTTCCACATCATGACACCAGCCTCACAATTCCATCAGTGAGTCTGTCATCAGTGCCACATCATGACACCAGCCTCACAACTTCATCAGTGAGTCTGTTGCCAGTAAAGTAACATGAAACCAGCCTCACAACTTCATCAGTGAGTCTGTCACCAGTGACACATCGTGACACCAGCCTTACAACTTCATCAGTGAGTCTGTCACCAGTGCAGTTACATGACACAAGCCTCACAACTTCCTCAGTGTCTGCCACCAGTACTGTATTATGACACCTGTCAAACTACTTCACAATGAGCCTGCCATCAGTGCCGTAACATAACACCAGCCTCTCAACTTCATCAAGTAGTCTGACATCAGTGCCGTGGCTTGACGCCAGCCTGTTCAACTTCATCAAAGAGTCTGTTACCAGAAACGTAACGTGACACCAGCCTCACAACTTTATCAGTGAATCTGTCACCAGTGCTATTTCATGAAACCAGTCTCACAACTTCATCAGTGAGTCTGTCACCTGTAACGTAACATGACACCAGCCTCACAACTGCATCAGATAGTCTGTCACCAATGCCACATCATGACACCAGCCTCACCACTTCATTAGTGAGTCTGTCGTCAATGAAGTAACATGGCACCAGCCTCACAACTTCATCAGTGAGTCTGTCACCAGTGCTGCATCATGACACCAGTCTCACAACTTCATCAGTGAGTCCGTCACTAGTGTCACATCTTGACACCAGCCTCACAACCGCATCAGTGAGTGTATCGCCATTGTCGTAACATGACACTAGCCTAACAACTCCAACAGCGAGTATGTCAGCAGTGCCTCTTCACGACACCAGCCTCACAACTTCATCAGTGAGTCTCACCAGTGCCACATTAGGACACCAGCCTCATAATTTCATCAGTGAGCCTATCGCTAGTAACGTTACATGACACCAGCGTCACAACCTCATCAGTGAGTCTACCACTAGTGCAACGTTATGACACCAGCCTCACAACTTCATGAATGAGTCTGTCACCGGTCCCGTAACATGACACCAGCCTCACAACTTCATATCTGTGTAGGTCAGCAGTTCCACAACACGACACCAGCTTCACAACTACATCAGTGAGTCTTACACCAGTGCCACGTCATGACACCAGCCTCACAACGTCATGAGTGAGTCTGTCACCAGCGTCGTAACATGACACCAGCCTCACAACTTCATCAGTCAGTCTGTCAACAGTGCCTCATCATGACACAATCTTCACAAATTCATCTATGGGCCTGTCACCAGTGCCACATTATGACACCAGCCTCACAACTCCATCAATGAGCCTGTCGCTAGTAACGCAACATGACACCAGCTTCACAACTTCATCAGTGAGTCAGACAACAGTGTCACGTCATGACACCAGCCTCACAACTTCATGAGTGATTCTGTCACCAGTGCCGTAACATAGCACCAGGCTCAAAGCTTCCTCAGTTAGGCTGTCACCAGAGCCGAATCATGACACCAGCCACACAACATCATTGGTGAGTCCGTCGCCAGTAAAGTAACATGACACCAGCCTCACAACTTCATCAGTGAGTCTGTCACCAGTGCCACATCATGACAATAGTCGCACAACTTCATCAGTGAGTCTGTCACCAGTGTCACATCACGACACCAGCCTCATAACTTCATCAGTGTGTCTGTCACCAGTGTCACATCACGACACCAGCCTCATAACTTCATCAGTGTGTCTGTCGCTATTGCCATAACATGCACTAGCCTCATAACTCCATCAGCGAGTATGTCAGCAATGCCACATCACGACCCCAGCCTCACAACTTCATCAGTGAGTCTGACACCAGTGCCACGTCATGACACCAGCTTCACAACGTCATGAATGAGTCTGTCACCAGTGCCGTAACATGACACCAGCCTCACAACTTTATCGATGAGTCTGACACCAGGCTACGTCATGACAACAACCTCATAACTTCATTTGTGAGTATTCCAGCAGTGACACATCATGACACCAGCCTCACAACTTCATCAGTGAGTCGGTCACCAGTTCCACATTATGACACCAGTCTCGCAACTTCATCAATGAGCCTGTCGCAAGTAACGTAACATGACACCAGCTTCACAACTCCATCAGTGAGTCAGACACCAGTGTCACGTCATGACACCACACTCACAACTTCATGAGTGAGTCTGTCACCAGTGCCGTAACATGACACCAGGCTCAAACCCTTATCACTTTGGCTGTCACCAATGCCACATCATGACACCAGCCTCACAACTTCAGTAGTGAGTCTGTCGCAAGTAAAGTAACATGACAACAGCCTCACAAATCCATCAGCGAGTATGTCAGCAATGCCACATCACGACCCCAGCCTCACAACTTTATCAGTGAGTCTGTCACCAGTGCCACATTATGACACCATCCTCGCAACTTCATCAGTGAGTCTGTCACCAGTGCCACATTATGACACCAGCCTCACAACTTATCCAGTGAATCTATCGCCAGTAACGTAATCTGACACCAGCTTCACAACTTCATCAGTGAGTCTTACACTGGTGCCACGTCATAACACCAGCCTCACAACTTCATGAGTAAGTTGGTCACCAGTGCCGTAACATGACACCAGCTTCAAAACTTCATCCGTTAGTCTGTCATCAATGCCACAACATGACACCAGCCTCACAACTTCATCTGTGAGTCTGTCACCAGTGCCACATCATGACTCCAGCCTTACAACTTCATCAGTGAGTCAGTCACCAGTACCTTAACATGACACCAGCCCCACAAGTTCATCAGTTAGTCTGTCACCAGTGCCACATCATGAAACCAGTCTTACAACTCCATCAGTGAGTCTGTCACCAGTTCCTAACATTACAACAGCTACACAACTTCATCAGTGAGCTTGTCACCAGTGCCATATCGTGACACCAGCCTCACAACTTCATCAGTAAGTCTGTCACCAGTGCCACATCATGACACCAGTCTCACAACTTCATCAGTGAGTTTGTCACCAGTGCCTAACATTACACCATCTTCACAACTTCATCAGTGAGTCTGACATCAGTGCCACGTCATGACACCAGCCTCACAACTTCATCAGTAAGTCTGTCACCAGTGCCATATCATGACACCAGCCTCACAATTTTATCAAGTAATCTGTCACCAGTGCCATATTATGACACAAGCCTCACAACTTCCTCAGTGAGTCTGTTGCCAGTAAAGTAACATGACCCCAGCCTCTCAACTTCATCAGTGAGACTGTCACCAGTGTCACATCATGACACCAGCCTCACAACTTCATCAGTGAGTCTGTCACGAGTGCCGTTTCATGACACCAGCCTCGTAACTTCATCAGTCAGTCTGTCACCAGTGCCACTTCATGACACCAGCCTCACAACTTCCTCAGTAAGTCTGTCACCATGTATCTAACATTACACCAGCCTTACAACTTCATCAGTGGGCTTGTCCCCAGTGCCACATCATGACACCAGCCTCACAACTTCATCAGTGAGTCTGATGCCAGTAAAGTAGCATGACCCCAGCCTCGCAACTTCCTCAGTGAGTCTGTCACCAGTGACACATCGTGACACCAGCCTTACAACTTCATCAGTGAGTCTGTCACCAGTGCCGTTACATGACACCAGCCATACAACTTCCTCAGTGAGTCTGTCACCAGTACTGTAACATGACACCAGTCAAACTACTTCACAATGAGCCTGCCATCAGTGCCGTAACATAACATCAGCCTCTCAACTTCATCAGGTAGTCTGAGATCAGTGCCGTGGCATGACACCAGCCTGTTTAACTTCATCAGTGAGTCCGTTACCAGTAACGTAACATGACACCAGCCTCACAACTTCATCAGTGAGTCTGTCACCAGTGCTATATCATGACACCAGACTCACAACTTCATCAGTGAGTCTGTCACCTGTAACGTAACATGACACCAGCCTCACAACTTCATCAGATAGTCTGTCACCATTCCACATCACGACACCAGCTTCACCACTTCATTAGTGAGTCTGTCGTCAGTAAAGTAACATGACACCAGCCTCACAACTTCATCAGTGAGTCTGTCACCAGTGTCACATCATGACACCAGTCTCACAACTTCATCAGTGAGTCCGTCACTGGTGTCACATCATGACACCAGCCTCCCAACTTTTTCAGTGAGTGTATCGCCATTGTCGTAACATGACGGCAGCCTCACAACTCCATCAGCGAATATGTCAGCAGTGCCTCTTCACAACACCAGCCTCACAATTTCATCAGTGAGTCTGTCACCAGTGCCACATTATGACATCAGCCTCATAACTTCATCAGTGAGCCTGTCGCTAGTAACGTTACATGACACCAGCGTCTCATCTTCATCAGTGAGTCTGACACTAGTGCAACGTTATGCCACCAGCCTCACAACTCCATGAATGAGTCTGTCACCAGTGCCGTAACATGACACCAGCCTCACAACTTCATGTCTGAGTATGTCAGCAGTTCCACATCATGACACCAGCCTTACAACTTCATCAGTGAGTCTGTCACCAGTGCCACATTATGACACCAGCCTCACAACTTCATCAGTGAGTCCACCGCCAGTTACGTAACATGACACCAGCTTCACAACTACATCAGTGGGTCTTACACCAGTGCCACGTCATGACACCAGCCTCACAACGTCATGAGTGAGTCTGTCACCAGCGTCGTAACATGACACCAGTCTCACAACTTCATCAGTTAGTGTGTGAGCAGTGCCACATCATGACATCAGCCAAACAACTGAGTCTGCCACCATTGCCACATCATGACACCAGCCTCACAACTTCATCAGTGAGTCTGCCACCAGTGCCATATCATGACACCAGGCTCACAACTTCATCAGTGAGTCTGCCACCAGTGCCACATCACGACACCAGCCTCACAACTTCATCAGTGAGTCTGCCACCAGTGCCGAAATTACCGCAAACATCAATTGACTCAACCATCCACGCCGCTAATTCACTCCTAAGTACTTCAAGCCTCGACCGGATAAATTTAGTCGTGTTTGCCTCACCGAGCACACAATGCATAATCTTATTGAACTACGAAGGGGACACAACGCAACCCTGTTTCGATGACACTCTCCATGCACGCCATCCTACCATGACATGCGATCGGCTGCCCGCATAGGCACTGTCACTGCTCTCGTCAAACTCCCTGCAACTTTATACAGTTGCAGCACAACCTACATTCTACATCGAATCTTAAGATCGACTTTACTGCACGCCTTCCCAAACTCCATGGACGCACATAACAATTTCGATCGCAAAGAACTTCTCGAACAAATGATCCACTTGAAATAATTGATCCAGTATGCTACTACCACTTGCACCGAACACTCCCCAATCCTCTTAATCAACACGCCCCGTACAACTTTGCCATCTCACATAAATAGCTGTTGATGAGTTTTGAAGAGACGTTGTTCTTATCTGAACTATTCGCATGTATGAAAAAGATATGGTAAGGAGGGGACTACCATTACATGTTGTGATAACCTCAATCTGGATATCTGATCTGATTTGATGATCATTTTGTATCATATTGCGTAGCTTAATTTTGCGTACATTTATGTACAGAATTAAGATGAAGAAATAATACCATACTGTTTATCTACGAATAAAGATTTCTGTTTCTTATTTTATTATCAGCGTGTAATAAGTGAATCCCTTCTGAGGGTAGTAATCAAGAAGAGACCAGTTACGGCCGTCGGCAACATATTCAAGCAGCCGCATGGGCAATCGTTACATCTACACCAGTTAAAGTTATTATCTCCGGTTTAGAAGTTTAATTGAATTAAAAAGAGATCGTTCTCTCAATTTTTTTTATAATAACGTTGTTCAGAAAAATGTATCACGGTATATTATAAATTAAACCATTTATTCGTTTATAATGACATATTATACACTTCGGGAAGTTTCTACTTGTGAAAATGTTCAGAAAGCGTGTTCCTATTCAGTTTTTCCTAAAGCTTTGTGCTATGTCTGCCAACGGTACAATGAATGTGTTATAGCGAGGTGTATTACGTAATACTTTGGTCAATATTAATGATTTAACATCAAATATATTGTATCTAATTCATCATCAACAAGGTAGGAATGATGACTCATAAAAAAACAGAGTTTCCTCTGGAATCAGCAACGTTACCAGAATCAATTAATCTGCAATTCACGAGGCTTATCTCACAACACAACAAATAGCAAAAAAGGAGTGATGACCGGATATCCGCATCCTCATTCGCCCAGACTTCGCACATTTATGACATCCGCATCCGTAATTGGTCATCGTACTCACTTCCGCATCTGCATATTGAGGATGCAGATAGTATCTGGATGTGATATGAAAAGTCACTATAGTTGTATTTATTTAACGTCAAGCCCAACGCAGTAAACCAAAATCAATTATTAGCACGTTCAATAATTCCCATTAATATTATTTTCAATATAGCACAGATCGTCAGAAGAACTCAAAATTGGTAATCATGAAAACCATCGTGAGGTCGCTTTGTATGCTCTGATTTTGGAAATAAATATCGATGGTAATGGCGAGATCGCGAGCGTCACTTCCATACCCCATTTGCAATAATGTTTTAATGGCGACAGACCGTGACATCACATAGAACCAAACGTGACATTATATAATCGCTCCCCTTTGACTCGTATACAAACACACCCTCCACGCCGAAGAGTGGCCGACGGCCAAACAATCCTTACGCTCGTCCCCATACACCACCACACGAAGAAAATGGTAGCTCCTAAGTGATTGTAACAGATGCATTCAATTATGACAACTCCACAACGGGAAAAAAAATCAATTGTTCCCAAATTAAATTTTGTCATTAGCTTTACAATACTTTTTCAGAATATATATTAGCGATTAATAATCTAATATTAGTGATCATCAGTACAGCCTATTATTTCCGATCAACAAATAATCTCTAACAGGCCGTATCAAATTTGGTTCGTGACGATAGCCAGCTTTGTTAGCCATACCGTGCCCTGGACAATGTAATCTAATTCATAGCATATGTTGACCAATATTTTAACTACTCGACTAAGACACAAGTAAACAATGCTTTTCGAACAGCTTCCTTTCGACGGTCCTGACTCAAAACACTTGTCAAAAAGGAAACAAAAAATACAGTTGATAAGTAGTCCGCGGCACATGTGAAATTAAACCTAAGATCACTTGGTAATGTTGGTGCATTGAAGAACCGGGAACGTTTCAAGCATGCCTCATTGAATTATTCATGAGGCCCTCTACTAATTCCGAAACAGCTCACATAAATCCAAGCAGTTGCCAGATAGAGGAACCCTTGTCGTCCACTCGCTGCATCAAATGTTTTGGAAGCAATTTTAATCCAGACCAAAATGACGGAACGTATATCAAATTAGGTTCTATAACTCAGTCAGAAAAACTTGATAGAGGTAGAAGTTGACCTTTAATTAGAAGACAATCATTGTCACTTTTGAGCGAGTGCGAAACACATTGTTCTTTATAACAATAACAAGATAGTTGATAGATATAAAGAACGAGCGGCGGAGAATTTTCCGACATGATGACGACTTCCTGAAAGTGCGAGCAAGGAAAAGTCCATAAAGGCTCCAGGAACAAACTGAAACAACAAATGATCCCTTCCAGGAGGTCGTGTGTAATAGTTAGGGATGCGGACTGTCCCCGTCAAAAGAAAGATGGGACAGAGTGCTGCTGGAGGTCGTGTGTAATAGTTAGGGATGCGGACTGTCCCCGTCAAAAGAAAGATGCGACAGAGTGCTGCAGGAGGTCGTGTGTAATAGTTAGGGATGCGGACTGTCCCCGTCAAAAGAAAGATGCGACAGAGTGCTGCTGGAGGTCGTGTGTAATAGTTAGGGATG
>SDVV010006138.1:5743-18671 GCA_016164225.1 Gammarus roeselii
TTTTTTTTTGACTTTTTATGTGTTCGAATGCCCGACAAAAGTCGGCGCTTCCATGTCTTGCGACTTTATGCGACGATATTCTGCGCTCTATGTCTGCGACCTTTTTTCTGACAATCAGAACTCTCCCGCCCTATATAAGTGAGGTCTGCCCTTCCCCAGCATTCATGAGGGCTGGTGAAAAGCGGCTCCCTGTCAGAAAAACTGAGGCAACTGCCAGCATGGGGCTTGAGGGAAGCAGGGGGTTAAGATTTTCTGAGTTGTGATGTAAAGGAAAACCTTTTGGTAACCGTTGTTTCTTTAAAATAGCAAGGGGAGGCTCCCTATGGCTCTTACTACATTACAGAGAAATAGCTTTTTTATTGAGAGAATCGAGATAACAAAAGTTATATTCTGTGCCATTTCACAAGAGCCATATGGTTAGCATAGAAAATACCATCATGTAGCACAAGCTGGCCTATGCCAGAAAAGCACAGATATTGGATTGCTTGGCTGCATCTTAAACTGAGTGGTTTCAAAGAAGCGTTTCCTGTATAAGGAATGATGATACATTTGTATGAATGGGGGTAATGACTGTAATGATTGGCATTTACAAGTATTGCAAGCCTTGACACTCTAATCTAATCTTACAAGTATTGCTCAGTGCCAACAAAAGGAAATAAAGTAGCCCCTAGCGGCAAATTAATATGCGTGCCTCGCGTTTGAGCCCCCCAAATACTCTTTATGTATAGGCAAATGCAAATATTGCGTAGTGCCAACGGCAGTAAATATACTCGCTCATAGTGGCAAAAATAATCTGCGGGCCTGGAGTGTAAACATCCAAATGAGTAGTCCATAATTCATACGTACTACTCACCAGTATGAGAGAAGGTGAACGATCAGGTAGTGGCAATATGAACCTAATTATATATATCCGTATTGACAATGTGTATAATAGCTCCTATGGTAACATTGAAGTACCTTGAGTATGATGAAGTAATTACATACTAAATAATCCGACGTAATTCATGACCTGAAGCCTTAGCGTTGAGTGTCTCCAAACGATATGGTAAGCTGATTTATTTGTCATAATCATTGGAAACGAGAAGGTCTGTCTACCTGGTACCTAATGAGACGCAAGGCTGGTCAGGCTTCTCCACTGTTAATAGGTACTTGTGTACGAACACGTGGGGTGATTTCCAGAACGCCTTGGGTATAATGTCTGGGAGGGGGACCCCACGCGTCCAAGCGGGAGATGAGGCATACTTTCTGACGCCGTGAGCTTTAGTGAAAGCGTCCGGTGTGGCATTATTGATAAGCGAGCAGATGTAGTGCCCCACCGATGACGCTTTGAGTGGTCTGGCTGAAGTAGGATGCCTGAACAAGAAATCATGATTTGACAGACACCGTGCTACGTAGGCTTTGAGAGCAGTCACGGGGCACGGGGCGTGTGCCCGGCTGTCCCGTAGCAGTGAGGCAATAGAGATGAGCGGGTTGCGTGTGGGTGATGGTCTGTTTTTTTGTACAGGAACTTGTCAGCGGTCGGTACGAGCGCGCTTGGAGGGTTCTTGGAGAAATCTAGTCACGTGCGTGACATGGCTGCAATCTCAGATACCCTGTTCGCTTCTGCAACAGCAACGAGAAACAGAGTCTTCTGCAAGAGTGCTAATACTGACGCCGTCTGAGTATGCAAGCGAGGGGAGGTGTGAATGGCAAGGACTGGCTCCAGCTTCCACTGCGGTACGAAGCGCCCTTGTGTTTTCTTTCGTGACACTGAGTTCTTCCCAGTTCATTGAAGATCGACTCTTGGGTCGTGACTAACCCGTGCAGAAGAGGCATATGCAGCGCATTACTGTTAACCAAAACGGTGCGCCGGTTGAGCTGCCTCTGCTTGCCGGTATAGTGCAGGAACACCTAGAGTGTGATATGGGTGATGGACTGCACTTTTATGGTGTCGATGGCGTTCGGTCGATGGTCTGTGCGTGTTGACCAGAGTGTCTGCCAGCAATCTATTGGATTTGATCGTGAGAACCCTTTTTAGAAATTGAATGCGAGATAACGAGAGAAGGGTCGTAAAGATAGAGGCACCTCCTTGACCTCGACGCGCTGGGACACGTCGAGGGCGAGCGAAATCTCGCGGAAGGACGCAAAGACCTGAAGCAACCACAGTGCGTTGGGGTGGTCGGACACTACGAGGACGCCGCTGTAGCGGTACGTTTAGAGTTTACGGAGCACCTGAGGGATCTCTCCAGTCGAGCTGGAGAGAATCCCCTTAAGCTGCTCGCGGGTGAGGATACGAGCTGCAAATAGTGGGAGCTTGTGGTCTCCTGGGTGTGCGAAGAGGTTTATTTGCACGGCACCGCGCAGGGTTGAGAGGCGAGTGAAGCATTGAGGCGTCAGCGTCCACTCCTTCTCGACTGGTTAGAGACGTGAGAGTTGATTGGGCCAGACGTTCTGCGATCCGGGAAGGTAGGTTGCAAAAAGAGATAGGTGACTATGTTGGAGGATTCTGTGGAGCTGCGCTCCGATCTTCTGTAACGCCGGCGCTTTGGCTGGAACCCGAGTGATTGACCATTGCTACTGCTGCCGTGTTGTCTGATGACACTTGGACTGTGGTGTGGTGCCAATGAGCTCGTGTCTGCAGAGCACGGATGATGGCCAGCGACTCCTTCGACGTAATATGGAGTTAGCGTTCCACTGCTAACCAGCGGCCGACGCCTGCTGGTTGCTGCAGCAGACTGCCCCCCACGTTTCGTCTGATGCGTCCGTTCACTGGACATGAGAGTGAAGGAAGGCATCGCTGCCCCAGTGCTGTACTGCAATGCGGTAATAGGTGTTGAGATCGATGGGCTTGCTGGATAAGCGCAGGGACCGTGCTGCGAGTACCACGTCGTTGAAGAAGTTTCGAGCGTGACGCAGGTAAGGTGTAAAGAAATTGATGAGGCTGAAAAAAATCTGATGCTGATAAAGCGAGTGAGTTCCGCGGGATAGTATATCCGTTGCCAAGTTCCTGCTGCGGTCGATGTGCTGCAAGGTCGGGGCGATTGACCCGACCTCTCCGTTAGCGTCACTCCTAGGAAGTCTATCTGCTGGGTGAGTTCCAGAATGGACTTCGCCAGGTGGATGTGGAAGCCTAGCTTGAAGAAAAGGGCGCTGGCCGTCTGTGTGTTGAGCCGGCACTGATGTGCTGTTGGTGCCCAGAGTAGCCAGTCGTCGATGTAGAATGCCGCGTCTATCCCTCGCTGGTGGAGTAAGCGAAGGGGTAGTTTCGCGACCGTCGTAAAGATCTTTGGTCCCAGGTTGAGGCCGAATAGAAATGCCGCGAAAAAGTTCAGCTGGCCTCGAAGTTTGAAGGCAAGGTACTTTTGGAATCTGGGGTGGATTGGGACGTGCGGGAATGCGTCTTTGATGTCAAATTTGGTGAATCAAAGAGGATTTTTCAGTACGGCTCGTATTCTCTGCGGGTTAAACATGCGGAACATGGTTACCGGGATGTAGTGGTCGAGCTTGGAGAGGTCGACCACTAATCGATCCCCTCCTGAGGCCTTGGGAACCTCAAAGATGCGAGAGACGATGGCTGGTTGTTTGGGTACCGCCTTGACTACACCTTTCCGCAGGAAGTCGAGCAGTAAGGGTGGGAGAACGTCCTCGTGTTAACGGTGCGAGACCGCGTAATCGAGGGAAGGGGGTCGTGGCGCACATCTCTAGGAGAGGCCTTTGGAAAGTATGCGCATGACTAGAGGCGTGGCCGCGCTCCAGTGTGCTAAGCGTCTCCTGAGGGCCGCCGGAAAGGCGTCAATACGTACGGAATGGGGGGGTAGTCCCGCTCTCCGTAGTCTCCCGTGGACTTGGTGCGGTGATGGGAGGGAGGGTCGTTCGGCTGTTGGCCTCCCCGACCTCCTCCGCGACCTCTTCTCCTTTGGACCTGCTGGTCCCGTCTGCGGGCCCAGGGGGTAGCATGGAAGTGGGCCCCTAAACCTGTATGTGAGCTACTGGGGCCCCACTGCCTTCCTTGGGGTTGCATGACCCCATGCCGGGATGACAGGGGGACATTGTGAGATTCTTGTCGACCGCTGTAGGGTTGAACAAACTCTCTCGCGACCCCGCCTTGGCTACGAAAGGAACTCTGCGGGGCACTACGCTGGCCACGAAAAGTATCCAGCGCGACCCCCTTCTGGGGCGGCTGAGGCCGCCGTGAGGACTGCGGTGCATGGGTTGCGAAGCCGGAAGTGGAGAGGGCCATAAAGGAGATAACTTCCCTCCTGCTTCGAAAGTTTTCACGCGCCTAGAAAGCATTTAGGATCGCCTCATTGGTGAAGAGTAGGGGTTCAAAAACTGATCCCGCTCGAGTGGCTTCGCGAACAGACTCTGGAGCGGGCCGTCGAGAGTCAAGGCGAATTTCGTACCTCCACTGAGCCGCCGTGATCAGGGAGACTGCTAGTAGTTTGTGGATGGAGTATGTGGCGAGCTCTGATATATAACGCAGTGACTGTGGTGTAACTCAGGGCGTCATTAATTTGCGTGAGGAGTTTCGGGAGGGCATTTAGAATGTGTTTCATATTGAACCGTCCGTCCTCCCTGATTTTCACTCCTCGATTAGCTGGTTGTTCGATAGCAGAGATACCCTTAAGGAGCTGGAGGGGAAGCTTCTTAGAGGCCGCGGGGGGCAGAAAAGCGAGGACATCCGGACAAGGCTCTGAACTAGGGAGCTCGTCAGGTCCACCGGAGAGAAAATGAAGTTGGAGCCTCGCTCGTGAACTTTAATAAGGTTATTGTGTGGTTCTGTGGTGTAGACAGTATAGTCGCAGTTTACAAGCCCCTCCGCGAACGTCGCGCTCAAGGGGGCACATACCACCTCTCCTCTGTGATTGGAGAAGGGGGTCGGTGCTGGTCCTCGTCATCAGGGTTTTCGAGTGGGGTGCCCATGCGCACGGTCTGGAAACGTGGCGGTTGTGAGGGTATCGGAGCGGTCTGTAGCCGTGAAAGCTGCCCGTCTGCCTCCGGTAAAGGTGTGTGCGGCGAGTACGGACGAGGTGAGGGGGCTGGAGTGCGCGGAGAGTGGGTAAGGGGGGGGGGGAACTAGAAGCGGTCCCCTTCTATATATGCCTCTCCATCTCCCTGTTGGGAGTCGAAGTCGGCCCATCCGTTCTCCCCCTCCTCACCCTGTTCGTCATTGGATTCCTTTTTGCACTCTGAACTGTCCTCCCATCCTTGATTCCTTGCCTCCACCACTTGAAGCCTGATATCTACGGTGTTGAAAGGGACCGGAGTCGAGTTTCAAATCTGGTCTCCAGCGACGTGAGCGTCAAGAGGACCCTGTCGAGTTTCGTGGCTATGGCCGAAATTGGAGGCATAGGCGTTGGAGCGTCCTCGGAAGGAGGCAAGAGTGGGCGGGTGGCCAGAGGCTCATGGTGGTGGCTGAGCTGGTGCGTTGGCGACATTTCTCTCTGTGCCCGCATGGTTGATGTGGCTGAAGCCGGAGCTGAATCAGCTATGTTTGTGACGGTGGTGGTCGACTCCGAACCTTGGGGGCAGGGTATGGGGAAGAACAAAGACGTGAGTGACGTTGCGGCTCTTTCGTCCTATACCGTTCGCATGGACACTGAGAGCAGGCCCGGATCCACTGGGATTTATTCTCTGTGAGGGTGGAACATAATTGGGCGTGCCCTCCTCCTGCGCTGGGAGAAAAGTACCTAAGTCCTCCAAAGTATTCTGCACCTCTTCGAACATATTGGGTGCAGAGGTAGAGGGCTGGGGAAAACCTCCGGGATGAGGGGATTGCGAGGGAGACCTGCTCCCTTGCGCCGCGCTACTCCTGCTGGAGTCCTTGGACACTTGGAAAGGAGATAAAGGACCCGTGGCGTCCTTTGTCTTGATTCCCGCTATTCATTTCTTTTCCGTTTTCCTCTCTGAGTATAGGGGGTGGGTTGTGCTGCGAGCTTGGAATGGTAAGGTGCCTCGAGTTATGGGCCAAAAATGTTCTTTCGTCTGATACGATGTTGACGATGTAATTCCGTCTCTTTGTCCGTTATCTGTTCTGGAACGCCTCCAAGGTAGCACTGCCCGGGGGCGCGTTCATAGCTGATAGGCAGATAGTGCACTCCGCTGGTCGGTATACGTGACCCGCAAAACAGCTGGAGTGCCTAAGGCAATGGGGTGAAGGTCGTCCTTGGGCAGTAGGCACGAACATTATGCGCACGAGCGTCGATCCTTCGCAAGGTCGTGAGTGTGGAGGGGCCGTCCTGTGGCTCCCGATCGTTCGGCTGCCGCGGAGGTGATGATGGACATCATTTCTGAAACAACGGAGAGAGAAGTATTAAGAGGATGCTCTGATACTAATATACGTTCAATGCTCCAGACCCGTAGCTCGAAGTTTTGCGCGAAAATTCGAGATATATTATATGCAAATGTAGATAATAATGAATATGTGGACTGTGTCCAGAATACATTTTGTGGCATAAGGTATGCGAGACGTAATTAGTGACCCATTACCATCTGTTTTAGAATAGTTAAATTGAAGTTCGAACAAGCTATGATTGTGCCGTTGACGTGTTTTTAAAAACGTTGTACTAACGGAACTATCGTTTTAAATCAGCTATATTCATTTTTTTAGCAGACCTGCCTAAAGCGATGCTTTAAATGGGTTGTCATTGGTCAGAAAATCTGTTTGCTAGCCGGTTGTCGTCTGCTAAGATGGCAGATCGACGCCGCTTGGCAGGGTGTTGTCGGACGATCCAAGATAGCGTCGGGCGGCTAACGACCGGCCGCGCAACAGCCTATATGGCAAGTAATAATTGTGTGGAGGCTGTCTGTAGACCGCTGTCTCATTACCAACATCAATAGCCGGTATCTGCCTGAAGCGGGCCTATAGTAGGCATCCGCCCAGAGTGCAATTGTTAGCTGGATGTCGTCTGCTAAGACGACACCTCGACGCCGCTTCGGCAGGTTGTTGTCGTACGATCCCAGATGGCGTCGGGTAGCAACCGACCGGCCGCGCAACGGCCTTTATGGGACGTAATAAAATGGTGAAAGGCTGTTCGCAGACCTCTTGTCTCATGACCAAACATCCATAGCAGGTATCTGCCTAAAGCAGATCTGCTTATCGCAGGCATCCGATTGGCGTGTGTCATTTGTTTGCCGGTTGTCGTCTGCTAAGAAGACAGCTCGACTCTGCTTTGGAAGGGTGTTGTCGTGCAGTATGTGGGAAAGAACTGTCCGCAAACTGCTGACTTCACGACCAAACAGCAGTAGCAGGCATCGGACTACGGCCGGTATCGGTCTGTCCGGCATCTGCTTAGGGCGGGCCTCTGCCCTACGAGCAGGATATAAAACCTCATGTTGGACGGTTCGCAAAGGAACGTCATATATGACACGTACTGATCTGCATGTCGGTATGAATAGCTGTCCTCAGACCACTTAATGCAAAACCAAGCATCAATGGTGTCAGCTGTTTGCAGGTGTCGTCTACAAGTTAGTGAAGATAGCGTTTGCTGGCGACAGGACTGTGTCACAGATACAGCATAAACGGTACGCATTCTGCAATTGCAGTTCCCATCTGTGGCTCTGTAGTGGCAGCGGATCACTAGTTCACTGCCCAGATGGGCCGCGGTGTACGTTTCTTACCTGCTGTTAAGCAAGATGCGCAGACTGTTGCAGTCTAGTGGACGGTTGAGCTGTAGCGTTCTTTGAGCGCCGAATATCGTCGCATAAAGTCGCAAGATATGGAAGCGCCTAAAGTCGTCGGACAGTCGAACACAAAAAAAAATCTGGAAAATTCGAACAACAATTTTTGAATTTATGGGAAAATATTCACCGACATGAAAAGGTCAAAATCGGTCGTAAACTACTTTCGACTAATGTTATCATGATTCTCTCATAAATTGTCTCTGTAATGTTTCCTCATCTACATTCATTTGAATGATAAGCGGAAGCGCATGCTAACCAGATGGCTCTTACAAAATGGCAGAGAAATTTAAATTTGACGTGATAGAACCCATGACAAATTTAAAATGGTATGTTTGTGAGTGCTAACATCTGTGAAGTGCACTAGTTGTTATTTAGAATATCTGACGGGTCACAAAAACTTACCGATGTGATCAGTGTACATAAGGCCATCTACTTATAAAGTAATTATTTGCATTGCCTACCATCTGTCTGGGTCCGATAGGTATGCGGCTGTTTTCTGGATGTCTCGCCATTTTCCTTTGTTCTTCTCCAATTCTGGACTTGAAATCTCCAACCCCCTTCTATTTCTCAGGTTGTTCTTGGCTCACACTGTTAAACGTTCATCATTGCTTAATTCAAAGTAGAAAAATTCAAAAATGAAAAATCCTATGAATAGGGCAGCTAATAATGCTACGTCTTTTTCAGTTTTTATGAAAGCATTTCCAATTGAGCTGCGGTGACGTGGTTGCAACCTTCCCACATGTAGATGACTGATCTCACAAGGGCCGACCAGAGCTGTGTGTTCAACCAGGCGATTATCCTTCCGTCCTGAGTGTAATTGCTTGGCATGCAGCCTGGTTGTGTATATGGTGTCTGCGGTTGTTGGTAGCCACCTAGAATTGCAGGACAGAATTAATGTGAAGTGCTTGTGAGGGGCTCAAGATTGACCTTGGATATCGTATCGGAACCGTACTAAGTGTATAAAATTACGGTATTTATCCTAATAGCACTAAAATGAAGAAGCAGACCACTTTTCCCCACTGTTATCGTATGTCTAGTGTGAGGCACGCCAGTAAATTGTTTTTGTTCTCTCCCAGACGCTGTCCGTCGAATATTTCCATGATGCGGAGGGCAAGGAAGCCATCCGCAACCTTCTCGTGTCCCAGGGCTACAGCCTCTACACAGAGATCACGGACCCCAACAACCTTGCCAACGACTTTATCTTTGTGAAGCAGGACCTCGTAAGATAGGACTAGCTAACCAACTGCTGCCTTTGCTCCATCCCCTCGACCCTATTGCTTACATGCACTTACCTTCATTGTGGACTGCATTGTGCGACCTGACTGTAACTAGTCTTTATTTTGTTTAGTTGCACAGTCCCCTACAATTGCTTTCATGCGTTTGCTTGCCAGAGATGCGCTTCTTATTTTTTCACCCCCCTGTAGGGAATAATTATTGTGTTATTCAAGTATTGTGGGAGGGCTAAACCCGCGCGACCAAAGCTTTATGTGCCTGTCTCTATTACATTATTTTATGATAACAATCATCTTCTTTCTTTTGATCTGATGGAGTGTCTTGTATATAATATTGTAGTTAGCTTTCTAAAGAGGAATGAGTATCTCAAGCGTTTTAACTGATCACATTTAAACTGATATACATAGAAGGCTCTATTTTATATCTTCTATGATTGTAACATTACTGCTTGTCTAGACTTAAGATGTTATATTAACATGCACTGTTTATTCTAACTGCATGTGCATTGTCAGTGTTACATTGCTGTTTGTCTAGATCAGAAGTGTTCTAGCAACGATGCATATTTCGTCGCAAACTACTGCTATTCGATAGATTTAGGTAGCTTTATACTGTCGTCTCAGAGGGTGAAATGTTCGTCTTTATTTCTATAAAAGTCACAAAGTTGTATTGTTGTGAGGGCCGTCGTTAACTCTCTATGTGGTTCGGTCATTAGAGCCTATTTCTTGTTGCCATCAGTCTTCTATATCCTTAATATTAACGAATAGCTTTTAGTCCTTCCATGAAATTGTTCACAATTAAGAAGCCCGCACCCAGTTAGGTCTCTTGATGACGCTCATTCTTGAACTTGATTATTACCCCAGTGTTGAACTGCCAGTGCAGTTTAAGAGTGGTAGTAAAGTACCAGCGCGACGTTATGATTCTGATGCCCGCGTGAATGCGTCTACTTCACGTACTAAATGTTCAGTGCCATCACCCGTGCAGCAAAACTGCAAAGCCCTTGATCCTCTAGAGTGATGTAAAATAACACGTAAAAAATTCAGCGCCGCTTGCGAGCATTGTCAGCGCATCCTATTTACTCCGGTGGAAATTTCTGAATAAAGCACAGACGGCAGCTTTTATTTTCACATTCGGATTTGTAATCACATCTTGAATGTTGGTCTCCCATCAAATTCATTTTGGAGACTAGTCGTGGGACACTCGACTTTAGTGTAGCTACGGCCTGCGCATCTACACAAATGCGTGTTTCCAAGATTTCGTTCACCATTGCCAGAAGGACATTGACTCCAGTGCACTAGAAAGCCTTGACACTCTAATCTAATCTCACCATTGAACCATTGACTGCTTTTGCGTCTAAGAGTATTGCGACCAATAAAGAAGAGCTTCTGGACAAAATCTCATGTTTTATCGGATGCGAATACTTGACTAAATAACTGAACAAGAAATTTCTTCTGAGATGGATAGTCGAGGTACCGACGGTAATACTGCTATTGAGAGGTCAGCAAAGCCACCACTATGAGGCCACCATTTCTGTAAATGATCTGGGATTCACCAAGAGTGAAGATTAATCAATCTAAACCTAGCAACTAATTTGAATGCGTTGAATAACATACCTTCCCACCTGTTCGCAAATGTAACTATTTAAATGTTTTCTAACCGGATTTCTTAATTTCAAACACTTTAAAATTTAGTGTGCCAAAACTATGGCCGCAAAACTGAAATTGAAATGATACAATTTTACAGCCAAGGAGTGTTTCAGTACAAACAAAAATGTAAACAAGGCCAATATTTAAAGATTTTTTGGAGATTGAGATGTTAATCAATGATTCGTTAAACCTTGTACATCGCCAGGACGAAGAGAAACTTCATGTGCGAGTCACGAAGTTATTGCTCGTCTATCTAACTAAATGAAGAAAGGAGCCTGTTGCGCGTAGCGTACGCATACTCAAGCACAAAAGAACGCTTAACAAACACATGTTCTACCTTTGGTACTAGGCTTCACGTTCTTTTCACAACGATGTTTTAATAGCAACGCGACAGCAGTTCACTGACGTACACTTGTTTAAGAGATTATTAGTTGCATCATTGTCTGAGGACTCATTTTATGTAACCATTGTGTTTTGTTCACCCCAGTGTTATTTTGTTTACTAATGTGCCGAATTTCTAAGGGCAAGATAAGCCTCAGGCACCATAGGATACAGGCCTGGACACTGCTGCTGCCCTAGCCCATATCGCAAGGACCAAACGTTCTATCAAAACTTCTTGACCTCCCAAGAAATCACTTGTCTCTTTTATTAGCTATTTCGGGCCAGTCATGTGACGTCACGGCAGAGGTGCTCGGACCAGTAACGTGACGTCATGGCCAAACAGCTCGGGCCAGTAACGTGACGTCACGGCATAAATGCTCGGGGCAGTAATGTGACGCCATGGCAGAACAGCTCGGGCCAGTAACGTAACGTGACGTCACGCAGAAATGCTCGGCCCAGTAACGTGACGTCACGGCAGAAATGTTCGGGCCAGTAACGTGACGCCATGGCAGAACAGCTCGGGCCAGTAACGTAACGTCACGGCAGAAATGCTCGGCCCAGTAACGTGACGTCACGGCAGAAATGTTTGGGCCAGTAACGTGACGCCATGGCAGAACAGCTCGGGCCAGTAACGTAACGTGACGTCACGGCAGAAATGTTCGGACCAGTAACGTGACGCCATGGCAGAACAGCTCGGGCCAGTAACGTAACGTGACGTCACGGCTGCTCGGGCTAGTAACGTGAAGCGACAGCAGAAGTGCTCGGGCCTGAACCTGTACTGAGATAACCGTGGATAAGCTCTCTCAAAGTAGAATATTTCTTCACTCAAGTACGCGAAATAATAGTATAAGATTCCCGTATATTTTAGGTAATTGCTGTAGTGTTCTTAGCTATTACAGTAAAGGTGGTAAACATGCATATAAAGAAGCCCCACAGTCTACCGATATAATTTTCCTTAGACATTGGTTTGCTATGTACATCTTATAGTGTATAATTGTTTAATATTCCCTAGCCAGTCTTGGAATTTGTTATGAAATTGTTTTAATTAACTATATTTCACTTAAATTTTTTATTCGCAGGGTTTTTCTGTGTTTCAAAATATTTTGCAAGACGTGAGAGGGCGCCATCCTGTGGTAATTCGGGTGAACGTTAGCACGTCGACGTCATCTATGAACGTAGAAGGCACCTTTTGAATATAGCGAGAGCCTAAAACGCACTCATGGATTCGCGATGACTCATCGCAATACCAGTCTCTGATTGACTGTGGTCACTCAAATATAATCGTTAATTAGCAGTCATGTATGGCTTGTAATCCATGTCAGTGTAACCTGTTCTGTAGATACGCTTGGCTCAGCCTCAGAGTTTTCTGGTGTACCATTATCGATAGGTCTTCTCATGTTCTAGAGACGATGTTCGTCGAGCTCAGTCTGTTGCAGCTACTCTGGGTAAGTTTTTGATATTGTTGCTCATTTTTGACATAGTTGAAGCTCGGGTCGTTTTTTTCCTGTTGCTCTGATACATCACATCATTGGAAAGTATTTGTTGAGTCAAATAATAAAACAGCTACCTGGCCCAATCTCCTAGATAGGGAGTTGGCCAACAGCAAGGTGCACCTCACACTCCTCTTATTCCCTCACACGCAAACAAACTTAGCCTTTTGGCGCTAAAGAGTACGGCCATGACCCCGCAACACATACGTTGGGTCAGGAGTGAGGTCCGAGATCTGTGTCGGCTGAAAGCGCGACAGCCTTTACTGGTCAACTCCAGCTATATAAATGTTACCGAGACATCCCCATCCCACGACCATCCCGTTTCTCAGCGAGACGCAAAGGGCGGCGTCAAAACTCCCCCATTCTCCACTAACGCCTATCCTTTGCACGCACTCGCGCTACCTCTACACTCACGTCTCACCTTCCTTACGCCTGCTTCACGCTATCCATCAACCCAAACTTGAGTCTACCTCTAGGCCTACATCCTCTCACCTCCGCTATCACCACCCTCTTCACTCC
>SDVV010006139.1:0-18670 GCA_016164225.1 Gammarus roeselii
TGTCTATCTGCCCCTTTTTTTTGTCTATCTGCCCCCCTTTTATGTCTATTCATCGACCTGTTTGATTACCCATTTTGGTTTATTTTTCCTGGTTAACTACTCAATGAGGTCTAAACGTTGACCTAAAACAAACTCTATGCTATCGAAGATGGGCGGCTATCAGCGCCCATCTCTGTTCTTCGTCCACCCTCGGAGGCGGACGGGATGGGCGCATGAAGGACATGCTCTAGTTAGAACTGACAAATGAGTTGTTGTCTACCTCGTCCACAATTCTGCCAAAAGGCAATACAATATGCACTATTTCTGTAAATCATTTTACATAGAATGTGATTACCAAGGGCTTCAAGTTTAGCGTGTACAAAATTTGACAACAATTAATGTCAAACTGCTACCTATTTACCGGACCGCTATATGACGGATAAGAAAGCAGAATGTAGCAGCTGTCTGCTAATTGTTTTCAACTTCACAATACTCTGTTACATGTATAGAAGGACGCAGGAACTGCTTCTGATGGAACAAGTTTCTATCCAGTAGAGTATTTTGAACGCTAGCATGCTAGAAGCGTATCTCGTTTAAGGGCTGTCGGGGTAGTCAAGCGGAGGGATCATTAATTCTGATGTGAACGAGCGCGGGGCCGCTGTAAACTGACACCATCGCTTGGAATACAGCAGAGAGAAGGAGACCCTTATACAGGCATTACCAAATGTATTAGGTACATAGCACGCTTATCACCAGGCCGTTTGATCCTTTCAAACCGCTTGGTTTGTCTCCTAATGGTTTTCTTTTGAAATTTTACTTGTTTCATTTACTCTTACTGTTGACGTATCTTCAGAATGCTTACAACAAATGCTGTCTCTCGAGAGCAGACCTCACAGTTTCACATGAGCAGTACACGCAGTGTGCCGAGAGTATACCACACAGTGTCCCGAGAGAAGACCACACAGTGTCCCGAGAGAAGACCACACGGTGTCCCTAGAGAAGACCACACAGTGTCCCGAGAGAAGACCACACAGTGTCCCGAGAGAAGACTACATAGTGTGCCGGGAGAAAACTATACAGTGTGCCGAGAGAAGACCACACAGTGTGCCGAGAGTACCACACTGTGTGCCGAGAGTACCACACTGTGTGCCGAGAGTACCACACTGTGTGCCGAGAGTACCACACTGTGCCGAGAGTACCACACTGTGTACCGAGAGAAGACCATACGGTGTGCAGAGAGCAGGTCACTGTGTGTAGAGAGCAGGTCACACTGTGTGTAGAGAGCAGGTCACGCTGTGTGCAGAGAGCAGGTCAAACTGTGCAGAGAGCAGGTCACACTGTGCAGAGAGCAGGTCACACTGTGTGCAGAGAGCAGGTCCCACTGTGCGCCGAGAGCAGGTCACACTGTGCGCCGAGAGCAGGTCACACTGTGCGCCGAGAGCAGGTCACACTGTGCGCCGAGAGCAGGTCACACTGTGCGCCGAGAGCAGGTCACACCGTGTGCCGCGAGCAGGTCACACCGTGTTCCTTGGGGTGGATGGATGATTATGTTACATAATTATGTATAGTTAGACGCCCGCATGTGCCCTAGGTGGACTATGCGGTCTGTTAGTTAGTCTAGTCCAACCTATGATGGGAGAATTTGCACTCTCCCGGGCGCCTAATAAATGTCCAAGCACAGCTAGGCGTTTTGATGACTGAAAGGTGAATTAATGTTGCTGTTGATCTTAGAGAGTGAGTCTTGAATGGCACTATGCTTTGAACGGGACGAGGCGAGTCGGGGCAGGTTGAGGCGACTGGAGACGAGTCGACTGGCGAGGCGATTAGTCGTGACGAACCGAGGCTGGTTGAGACCGGGTGACCCGGTGAGAGGGGGGTACTCGTGGGACCCGGGGGTTTCGGGAACCCGGGGGACTTGGCAGATCAGGAGGATTTAGGGGGACCCACTTGGATTCTTTTGGGGCCCTTTGGGACACCCTTGAGACCCCTTTGGGTCCCCTTGAGAAACTTCGGGACCCGCTCGAGGCCCCTCTGAATCCTGGGACCCCTGCTTCCCCCTCCCCAAGCTGTAAAACCCATACACAGAAAAATGTATGTATGTGAAATGCTTCAGTAGAACAATAAACCATTACAGTAGCTAATTACTGGCGCAGAAGGCGAGAGTCGCGTCGAGGCTGCTCGAGGTGCGTCGAGATCAGTCGAAACATGTTGAGGCGAGTCTAGTTGGTCGCGACGAGCCGAGACAAGCCGAGATGAGCTGAGACGAGGGGTCTCGAGAGACGTGAGGAGCTCGGGAAGACCCGGTTGACTTAAGTTACCTTCCGGGATTCGTCGGGCTCTACTGGGACCTAAGGGACGTCTGCCCCCCCACCCTATCCCCTTAAACAATGAGTGCGAAATCAATAATCCGAGCCGTTTTTTGCCTGTGACGAACATGCCCTAACTTTCTTCTTCACGATTCACAATTGTTCATGCATAATAATACTAGTGAATGTGTGCGGGAGTTTCTGTTTGTGATTTTGTGAATAGGTGTTCTTTCTTCAGTCCGTTATCGCTCGCGCGTGCACGGACCATATATAGTTTTTGGGGTTGACCTGGACTGCGTAGCTATAAGCCTTGTGACGCGTTGCGGTTGGAGTTGATCTAAACCGTGAAGCCATAGACCTTGCACCAATGTCGACGATACTATCTGTTCGCACTGGCGCGCGTGCATATTACTCCTGGAGTTGTGAGTTGGTTGGAGGCGGGAATTCGTTTTGTCGGAGTCGATAATCTTACATGAATAACTAAATTGCACCTCTACTTAGCTAGACTGCGTAGCTGTAAACATTGTGTTGCGCTGCTGTCGGAGTTGACTTTGTCCGTGTAGCCGTAAACCTTGTACCAGTCCCAACGATGATACCTGTACGCACTATCATGCGTTCATATTGCTTTTGAAGTTCTAAATGATTGGAGGCAAGGATTCGTTCCGTCCGAGTCTTACCTGAATAAATGAAGTGTACTGTGGTCGACCTGGACCGCGTGGCGGTCTAGGTTGTGTTGCGTTGCTGTCGGAGCTGACTTTGTTCGTGTAGCCGTAAACCTTGTAATAGTCTCGACAATGCTACCTGTACGCACTAGCTTGCTTACATATTACTCCTGGAGTTCTAAATGATTGGAAGCGGCGGTCCGTTTCGTCTAAGCGTTTTTCATATGCGCACCAGCGTTCGTCTGACAGTGCTAAAATTTTCAAATTTTTCTAACTTTGAAAGAATTTATTAGTCGCACAGAGATGTGCGAGCCTACTGGAATCTATGATCATCGAGCCCTACGGGGGAGTGTATTATGACTCGCGTTGAGGCTCTGGTGGAACTTGGGTTCAAATCAAATCACACCGTTTGCCGAGAGCATGTCACACCGTGTGCCGAGAGCATGTCACCCCGTGTGCCGAGAGCATGTCACCCCGTGTGCCGAGAGCATGTCACACCGTGTGCCGAGAGCATGTCACGCCGTGTGCCGAGAGCATGTCACAACGTGTGCTGAGAGCAGGCCACGCAGTGTGCCGAGAGCAGGCTACGCAGTGTGCCGAGAGCAGGCCACGCAGTGTGCCGAGAGCAGGCCACGCAGTGTGCCGAGTGCAGGTCACACAGTGTGCCAAGAGCAGGTCACCGTGTGCCGAGAGCACGTCACACTGTGTGCCGAGAGAAGACCATACTGTGTGCCGAGAGAAGACCACACTGTGTGCCGCGAGACTACCACTCTGTGTACCGAGAGCGGTGCTCGCATAACATTAGGAGGCAGGAAGATGTCTGACGAGCGAGCAGTGGTGATATCCTTAGCGGGACGAGGCGCAATTTCCTGGTCTGGAGAACGGCAGCTGTTGGTTGCATTGCTGCAGCTGTTGTTAGTGTTGGTTACTTTACTGCAGCAGCTGCTGGTGTTGGTTACGTTACTGCAGTAGTTGTTGGTGTCGGTTACATTTCTGCATCAGCTTTCAGTGGGTTCAGTTCTGTAGTAGCAGTTTTAGTCCTGGTTACATTATTGTATCAGCTGGTAATATGTTGCACATTACTGCAACAGCTGTAAATGTTGGCTGCCGTATTGCAGTAGTTGTTAGTGATTATTGATGGTTATGTTACAGCTGTCGGGATTATTGTTTTTCGATTGGCATTATTGCCGTTGCTATTCATAAATCTTATATTCTTTCACGGCTGTTGCATTTTATTTATTGTTGGTCCTGTGTTCATCAAAGCACCTTTTTCTATTGTTTAAACCGTCGAAGTAATATAACCATGAATATTACAATCCTATGCAGATGCACTGCCGCATCCTCCTGTTCCTCATACGCTCAAACATACCAAAAAAATCCTAGCCTGCCGCACAAAGGGTCCTTCGGGGAACTTGTTTACCCACTGCGGGTCAAGAGTGTGCTCAACGACCGCTTCATTCATGCAACTACAGCTACTAGATTGGTAGGGCTTATTACTCCTGTTGTACTACCGGTTACAAAGATAGACCTCATTTTGAATTTCGCGTTTTGTTTACGACATCTCTGCACCAAGGTTGTATGTTTTATAGCATGGATTTACACATTTGCATTTCTTCCAGACGTTCCGCTGTAAACATACGCTCATAAAGAGTTATCTATCTATGCACAATTTGATTTAAATGAAGTTTAAATAAAACGCGAAATTAAAAATAAGGTCTCGAACTTTGTAACCGATAGTACATCTCCATAATAGATCTGTTAGCTGCGCAGGAAGCCATCACCTCTACTGAGCGCTTTGCTTGATGTCATAATCATGTAGGGCTTATTACTCCTGTCATTACTCCCACAACAGATCTGTTAAGCTGTGCAGGAAACTATCACCTCCATTGAGCGCTTCACTTGATGTCATAAACATGTAGGGCTTATTACTCCTGTCATTACTCTCACAACAGATCTGTTAAGCTGTGCAGGAAGCTATCACCTCCATTGAGCGCTTCGCTTGATGTCATAACCCTTGTCCAGGATCCTTGTTATTTCCCCCAATCTGTCGTATCGACGTAATCGTGCTTTAACATTTTTCTAATCAATGATGAACGGTGATAATAGTAAACGTTTCGTGAAATATTGAAAAGCAATTGAATGAACGTTAAATGACTTGAAAAAATATATAACTAAATATTTAACAGTGGGAGGCTTGGAACATTCTCGTTCTGTGTTTATATCAACTTTAAACTTGTCGGATGCTTGATTGACGTTGAACCCGGTTGTATGTGTTATTATTCTAGCTTGTATTCGACATATCTCTTATTAAGTTGGGGTGGATGGATGATTATCCATTTTATAGATCATTAACACTTTATTTTAGTATTTTATTATTATTTCTTGGGCTTTATTATTTAGCTCTGCCCTTTTTTCATGGTGATATATTTTGCATTGTTTATTATATATCGAGGTTGGTTGAGCCTAGGTGACTCAGTGAATGAGTTACTTGTGGGACCCGCGGGAATCTTGGGAACCGGGGTTTCGGGAACCCTGACACTTGGAAGACCAAGCTGATTGGGGTGACCCACTTAGACTTCTGGGGCCCTTTGGGACATCCTTGGGACTCATTGCGACCCTCTTGAGGCCCCTTGAAATCCTGGAACCTCTGCTCCCTCCTCCCAACGCTGAAACCCATAAACTGAAGAATGCACATATTTGGAGTGCTTGAGTAGAGAAATTAGTTATTACAGTCTACAGCATTGCTGACGCAGAGGGGGAGTGTCGCGTCGAGGCTGGTCGAGGTGCGTCGAAACCAGTCGAAACATTTCGAGACTAGTCGAGTTGGGCGCGACGAGTCGAGGCTGGCCGAAAGGATTCGAGACAAGCAGAGATGAGCTGAGACGAGGGGACCCAGGGAGCTCGAGGAACCCGGAGGACTTGGGTTACCCTCGGGGCTCATCGGGCTCTTTTGGGACCCAAGGGACCTCTGCTTCCCCCATACCGCTCCCACCCTAAAATGCTTGAGTAGAAAAATTAGTTCTTACAGTCTACAGGATTACCGACGCAGAGGGGGAGAACCGCGTCAAGGCGGGTCGAGGTGCGTCGAGATCAGTCTAATCATGTCAAGACTAGTCTAGTTATGCGCGACGAGTCGAGGCTGGCCGAAATGATTCGAGACAAGCCGAGATGAGCCGAGACGAGGGGATTCCAAAGACGAGGGGAGCTCGGAAGACCCGGAGGACTTGAATTACCCTCCAGGACCCATCGGACTCTTTTGGGACCCGAAAGACATCTGCCCCCCACCCTATCCCCCTAAACAATAAGTGTGATGTCAATTATATGAGCAGTTTTCCGCCCATGATGAACCTGCCCTTTCTTTTTCGCCATCCACATTTTTTTCATCTTGAAATAATGCTATGGTATTTGTGCGAGAGTTCCTGTATGTGATTTTGTGAAAAAAATGTTTTTTTCAGTATTTGCTTGCTCGCGCGTGCACGGACCTCAACCTGTGATGCGTTGCGGTAAGAGTTGATCTGATCTGATCCGTAAAGCCATAGACCTTGTACCAATTTTGACGATACTATCTGTGCGTACTGGCGTGCATTCATACTACTCTTGATGTTCTAAATGTTTAAAGGCGGGGATTCGTTTAGTCTGAGTGTTTATCTTACCTGAGTAAATAAATTGTTCTGTAACTGAACTAGGCCGCGTAGCTGTAAACCTTGTGTTACGTTGCTGTCGGAACTGACTTTGTCTGTGTAGCCGTAAACCTTGTACCAGTCTCGACGATGCTACCTGTATGCACTAGCGTGCGTACATATTACCTTTGAAGTTTTGAATGATTGAAAGCGGAGGTTCGTTTCGTCTGAGCGTTTCTCTTGTACTCACTAGCGTGCGTCTGACATGGCTAAAATATTCAAATTGTTCTAACGTTGACAACTATGTTTTTCTCGCTCACAGAGTTGTGCGAGCCTACTGGAATTTATGATTATCGAGCCCTGTTATGACTCGCGTTGAGGCTCCGGTGGAAATGAGGCTTAAATCAAATCAAATCTCTTAATTGTTCACGTAACTAGTACGCGTCCATGTTCTTATATATTTATTACTAAACACACCTTTAAATTAGTGTGGGGTCAAAATTCCGTAGAGGCTACCTTTTTAGCCCCAGATTTTTTTAAATCGTTTCGCATATGCTCAGGCATCTTATTTACTTGAACGCTTGCATTTAGCTTAATAATGTGATTAGTTTTGCAGGCGACCAACATACAGCACCAACGGGAGACAACGTTTTTTTAGTCGAGTGATGACGGACGGACGAGCTTCCTCAGTCTCCGTCGAAGTCTCTCACAAAATTTGTTTGGACTTCCTAAGTTATGAAGTAATGATGACATGCAAAATATCGTTTGAAAGCTCTCTTAGAGTACCGCCATCGAGTGCAATGTTTATTTTTCGAAATCTGATTTCTTTTTTCAGTTGAAGAAATAAAAAGTCGTCTCTTTTGAATCGCTGAGATTTTTTCAATTACGAAATAATCATAACACTTCATCTGAAAACTCTTGTGAAGTAGCTAGTGCAATCGCATGAAACGTACTTTTCGCTGTAGGCTATTCTTGAACGATCTTAGAATCGTCAGAACAGCTTTCTACGCTTTTCAATATATATGATGTGCAATATATAATTAGAAAGCTTTTCTGAAGTTTACGATGAAATCTATTTTAGTTTTTTATATTGTATGTAACATTTCGCGTTATTTTATTAGTTTCTTCTCTTATAGTCTTGAAGTTGTCATCACAAAGAAACATCACAAGCTGTTGCAGTGCTTTTTTTAATTAGAATTTAAAAAAATCATTTTAAATCTACAGATTCTTTTGATAATTACCAGTCTACCCTGTCAATAGAGGCGGGTTGTTTGAACACACCTTCTCTGGAATTATTATTATTGTTATTGCCATCAAGTACTGTAACTTTTCTAGTCTTGACACAAAAGTTGATGGTCAGAAAATTGTGTCAGGCTTTTTATAATCAAATGCGTTGCAGAAGAGATAATAGTGTAATCTAGCTATAGGTCATTGTTGACATCTAACTAAAATTGTAATTAATGTTCCTTCCCGTCAGTCCCAATCTTTTCCTTATTAACCATCTTCAATACAGAAATAACCCAAAAGATATCCCTTATTGGTTCTTCCTAGCAACATACTCGATTATTCTCTTTTTATTTCATCTAAGGTTTCTGTTATCAGTAGCGACTGCAGTATGTTTCGAATGAATTGTTTTACCTTATTGTTCGTAATGCTATTCAATTGTATTGTTTGATGTAAAATGAACTCTGCTCTTTTTTGTTATAACACGTTCATGAACAGTTTTTTCTATCAAATGCGACCCGTTGTTGTTAGCCTCAAAAGCTGCTCTATAGACAACAGCCTGATAGCTTCAAAAGTGGTATTAGGAAGATGTTGCGTCAAAGGGAGATTAGCGAGGCTTCTTGAGCCTTTTTCTTATATCATGTAGTGTTATTCATTGTATTCTGTTGTCACGGGGCGTGTTGAACTCTTACGACTGAAATTAAAGAACTCCATGTTCAGCAGTCAACTTGGCCTTTTACAAAACTGTGTTTCCAAAATTTAGCTCGTGTTTTTTTTTCTTCGCATGTTGTCTTTTGCAAAAGCGTTACTACACGCTGCGAAGATTTCGCAGTATGCATAAACCCCAGTATTTCATGTTTAAAATTTGAGAATCTCCTCATGCGTAGCTTCGTGTTTTTAAATTGTTTTTCACTTTCAAAAATCTTGCTTTGGGCTTCGCCATTATCGAGCTAGCGATCACTTAATTTTATTGATGTGTGGATTAGTAAATGCTCTAAATTTGTTGATATTGCATTTAGCTCAACTTTTGAGGCTGTACCATTGGAAAAATATATAATCTGGTTCTGAACGTGGCGCTTTTCAGCTCCCGCTCAGAGCCTCTTATTTTAAAATTGAACGACTTGCTATGCACTTAATGAATATTCGGATGAATGCACACGACTGCTTCAAACTATAGCTTATCGTAATAAAATATAATTTGTTACGTCACATTATATTAAACTGAAGAGCCAGCTGTTACTCTGAAATGTCCTCTTAACTTGAGGCCTTCTCGTGTTCTCGCTATTTGCCTCTAATGAAGAGATCGTATATATTCCTCGGCATCGAGTGTTTCGTTGCCAGGCATGACCCTCGTTGACCTTCACTAGCTCTAGAAATATATTCCCTACGCCCAGATAACCTGATGAGTTGTGAAGGGTGTATGGCAGGCGGGGCTTTGCTGGGATCACTGAGGATTGTTACCTACAGGGATCGCTGTTGATTGTCCCTATCATAGTTCACTGGGGTCTATCCTCAGCAGGGAGCACTTGGGTTTGTCACCAGCAGGGATCACGGGTTTTTCCTCATCAGGGTTCACTGGGTGGGCCCATAGAGGAGATCACGAATTTGTCCACAGCAGGGTTCACTGGGGTTTGCCTCAGCAGGATCACTGCGGTTCGCTTCAGCAGGGTCAGTGGGGTTCGCCTCAGCAGGGATTACTGGGGTTCGCCTCAGCGGGGATTACTGGGGTTCGCCTCAGCAGGGATTACTGGGGTTCGCCTCAGCAGGGATTACTGGGGCTTGCCCCAGCAGGGATCACTAGGGTTTGTTCAAGCAGAGATCACTGGGTACTGTCCCCAGCAGGGATCATTGGGTATTGTCCGATCACTGGGTATTGTCCCAAATTTGGATCATTTGGTATTGTCCTCATCAGAGATCGCTTGTGACCGTTTCCAGCAGGGATCACTAGTGTATGTCTCCAGCAGGGATCAGTAGCGGGGTTCTTGGAAGTGTTGCCAGCAACACGAAACTGGAAGTGCTAGTTAATCCACCCCTTCCTCTGTGCATACTTTTGACTAAAGGAATGCAGGCTGCTTCTGACATCTTAACGTGCCGTCTTTCATTGCTGCTTTTCATTATTTCACCGTTCATCTCTCCTCATCTCTCTCTCTCCGTCCCTCTTCTACCGTCCCTTTTCCACCGCCCCTCTTCTACCGCCCTTCTCCTATCGCCCCTCTTCTAACCGCCTATTTTCCACCGTCCCTCTTCTAACCGTCTCTCTTCCACCGCCCCTCTGTCGTCGTCCTTACCGTTCCTTTTGTCGTTCTCCCGCTCTCATCACCGTCCCTCCCTCACTTTCGGTTAGCTAACTTCGGTTGGTCCGAAAGAGACCTCGGCAGCCTCTAACATAACTGGCTGGAAACAGCTGAGGTTTCACGTACGAACTTCAGAAAAACAAATTTCTAGTACGAGCAAATCAGAAACGAGACCGATGGCTCAACAGTAAAAAACATGCTGTCATACCTGCAAAACATCAAGGGTTTCGGCATATACCAACAATCTATCACAAATACTGTGGGAAGACCACATAAAATCAGGCAAGGTACTATTAAGGCTGATTGTAGTAGCACAACACAATGAGGAACGCAGAGTTGCTGCCGCATGCAAGCTCACCACAAATTTATTCAGTCATGCATACAACAGCACATCCATAAAAGTTTTCATCGGTCAGCTCATCATGGATCAAGGAAACCTGACTACCTCTAACGCGGAAATAACCGAATTGCAAAACAAGTATTTTGTTTGCGTGTTCACGGAAGAGAGTGAAAATGCAATCTAGGAAATTCCCGTTAGTTACCGGGGAATGCATCCTTCGGAGGGCGTCTAATGCACAACCGCAGAAATGCAACCAAAATCAAAACCCTTGAAACTAGCAAATCGGAAGGCTCCGTCGGTTCCTTCCCTAAAGAAATCAAAACTGTCTTTGGTGAATTCGCCACTGATCCAGGTGGTTTTCATACGGTTAATGTGAAGAGAATTTTTCCCGCCAGCGTAAAGATAGTCGACGTTGCTCCTATCCACAAGAAGGAACCGGGAAACAATAGACCCATTAGCAACACCTTGGTGGCAAAATGTTGGAGTTCATAATTGTAGACCTAACAGAAGACCACCACTTAGAGACAAATGATCTCTTGGGGAAGAACAGTCGGCACGGTTTCCGATGCAAAAGATTGAGCTCGACCAACCTCCTAGAATTGTTTCACCACATGGTCTCTATCAAGGACAACTCAATGGCTATCGACACTCTCTACCTTGACTTCAAGAAGGTATTTGACAAAGTCCCTACCAAGCGAGTCCGCATCGAAGCAAGAACTCACTCAATTGAGTTCTGGGTAGAACTGCGGAATGAATAGAGCACTCGCTCACAGATAGCAGGCAGCAACCGAGGATAAACTGAATGCTCATCGTGAGCGACCTAGACACAAGACTCGTCAGCAAGTTTGTTGACGACACCAAACTATGAGCAAACGCAGCAAACCCCACTGCTGTCGAGTCCCTGCATCTCGACAAAATTGGAAAGTGGTTAAAGCCATGAAAAAGGTCGTTCAAGGCTGATAAGTGCACAGTCATCCTCATCGGTAGGGCGAATGGATCCCAAACAACTCTATGGGGTAGCCTGATCCCAACCACTAACATAAAAAAAATGGGAGTCTACATCAGAACGATCCTAGAATATTTGATGCTATGCAAAGAAGATTAAAAGAACGCAGACAAAGTCATCGGTTACATCGGATGACAGTTTACACAAAGAGACTAGGAAATTATCTAAACTCTGTACAACACCCTAGTCAGGTCGCTACTGTAATGTGCTGTTCAGTTCTGGTTTTAGACTCTCATCTAAGATATAGAAAGGCTAGAGAAGGTTCAAATTATGGCAACCAAAATGATCACTGCCCTCAGACACAAATGGTACCGGAGAAGACTAAGAAAACTAAAACTCTTAACCCTTGAAAAACGTAGACTCTGGAGAGCCCTTCAAAATTCGGAAAGGCTTCAATAACGTTGACTAGAGGGACCTTTTCACGTTGGATGATAATTTTACGGGAAACCAGGAGTTGAAACCTACAGAATTTGTACCGTCTGGAACAGATGCCTGCCACGAGTGATCGCGAGCGGATTAATCGGCACTACTACTACTACTCAGATCTCGACTGCTAGTCACAAGTCCAGTGCAGTGGCATGCAACGCTTAACTAAGCAGAACCAGTTCGGGATTGGGCGCTGCTTTACCGAAAACGGTGGGATAACGGAGCTTTCCGTGTTGAGACCCTAACCCCTAGTCTGAACCTCAAACTTATCGCTGTACCAAGCACTAGAAACTGGGACTCAGCCTTGTGCTGAGCACGCCGGGCTAACAAGCAATCCCTGTGCGTCCCCGATTGTTCGCAGCCATAGCTCGGACCTCTAACCTAGTCTACCATTCTTGGTGAACCCCACTCTCTACATGGTGAGAAGAACCAAATAGATCAGAACCAGATCAGGTAACCAGTCGAGTGAAAGTTTTCCGGAGTGTCACGAGACTAATCTGATTGAGGCACGGTGAGCTAACAGGGTTTTCCGTGCTCAGTCTCCATCACTCATTCCGCATCACGAACTTTGACCACGATACTAGTACACCTGTTCTGGTTGAACTTGGATAGGCCGCCTTTATTTGCCAGCCTGAGATATGCTGGCCACTTGCCCGTGGTGCGAGTGGCTGAGCCGTATCGCTTCACAACATGGCGAATTAACAGCCAACAGTGTGACGAAAGAGAGCCATGCTCTAATACACCGGTCCCCGGCAGTGCAGATAGTCGAGTCTAGGGCTTTTTCGTCGCATGGTTTTCAACCCGCATAGCAATAGGAAGGGAGGGGGAGACAACAAGATTTATAGAACACTGGCTTGCACCGCCCTACGGGGGAGTCTGCATTAACTTCGCGTTGGGACTCCGGTGGAACATTGAAGCAAATAATAAATAACACTGGCTTGCAGGCCACACACGATGAGTCCCGTGTGGCTTTTTCGAGAGATTACCTTTACCGTAAACCTAAAGGATGGGCAAAATTGTCCCTTTTTCCTTGAAAATTCCTTATAACACCGTCCCTCATTCACCGACCCTATCTAACTAGCCCGGGGTGTTCGGAAATCCCAGGGACTTGAAAGACTATGAATTTCGGGGGACCTACTTGGGTCCTTCGGGACACCCTTGAGACCCTTTTGAGAAATTTTGGGACTGCTTAAGTGTGAAATGCTTGAGTAGAACAACTAGCTATTACAGTCCACGGATTACTGGCACAGATTGGGAGAGTCGCGTCGAGGCTGGTCGAGGTGCGTCGAGATCTGTCGAAACCTGTTGAGGCGAGTCGAATTGGGCGCGACGAATCGAGACTGGCCGAAATGATTCAAGACGAGCCGAGATGAGCTGAGACGTGGGGACTCGAAGAACCCGGGGACTAGGGTTACCCTCCGGGATTCATTGGGCTCTTTTCGGACCCGAGGGACCTCTGCCACCCCCACCCCGCTCCCACCCTGAAATGCTTGAGTAGAAAACTTAGTTATTACAGTCCACAGGATTACCGGCGCAGATCAGCTGAAACATGTATAGGCTAGTCGAGTTAGGCGCGACGAATAGAGACTGGCCAAATTGAGTCTAGACTGGCCAAAATAAGTCGAGATAAGCCAAGATGAGCTGAGACGAGGGGACTCGTAGAACTCTGGGAGTTCGGGGGACCCGAGGGACTTATGTTACTCTCCGGGACCCATCGGGCTCTTCTTGGACCCGAGTGACCTCTGCCCTTTCCACCCCGCTTCCACTCCATCTCCTTAAACAAAGAGTGTGAGGTCAACAATCTGAGCAGCTTTTCAGCCCATGATGAACCTGCCCTTTCCTCTTCACGGTAAACAATTTTGTCATCTAAAATAATGTTAGTGCATTTGTGCGCGAGTTCCTGTTTGTGATTTTGTGAATAAGTGTTTTTTCATTCTGTGCTCGGTTGCGCGTGCATGGACCATATGTAATTTCTCTGGTTGACCTGGACTGCGTAGCTATAAACCATGTGATGCGTTGCGGTTGCAGTTGACCTGATCCGTGAAGCCATAGACCTTGTACCAATTTCGACGATGCTCTGTGCGCACTGGCTTGCGTAATTATTACTATTGAAATTCTAATTTGTTGAAAACGTTGATTCGTTTCATCTCACCCGAATCTCACCCGAATAAATAAATTGTACTGTAACTGAACTAGACCGCGTAGCTGTAAACATTGTGTTGCGTTGCTGTCGGAACCGACTTTGTCCGAGTAGCCGTATACCTTGTACCAGTCTCGACGATGCTACCTGTACGCACTGGCGTGCGTACATATTACTCTTGAAGTTCTATATGATTGGAAACGGAGATCAGTTTCGTCTGAGCGTTTTTCGTTTACTCACCAGCGTGCGTTTGACACGGCTCAAATTTTCAAATTGTGCTAACTTTGACAACGTTTTTTTTTCTCGCACTCAGAGGCGTGCGAGCCTACTGGAATCCATGATCAGCGAGCACTACTGGAGAGTCTGTTTTGACTCGCATTGAGGCTTAAATCAAATCAAACCTATCTAACCTTCTCTGTCTTAAGCCTCATCTTTCGTCTGGCTGAAGCTCTACCCGACTGGGCAACCTTTTCCTGCATTTTTCTCCACATGTACCACAGAAAAAAATTATGTTTCTCCTTCTTCCATTGAAAAACTCGTGAACGCATTACCTGGACAAGTAGCTTTGAAATCACTCTGTAAATATTTTCGTGGTTAACATTCTATCCTTGTCATGGATTCCAGTAGGCGCCGTACCATACGGGGGAACCTATGAGGACTCGCGTTGAGGCTCTGGTGGAAATGAGGCTTAAATCAAATCAAATCTAACTTTGGTTCTCCTCATGCCCTCCTCTGTTTTCTGACTGGAAAATTTGAATAAACGTTTAGTCCTGTTCTCTCGAGGAACGCTTTTCGCCGCTTTCCCGTTTTCTAACAAACTCCAGAAAAGTTATCAGATGTGCCCTCCTTCCCGCGCAAGGTTCTTGAAAATGGAAAATTTTCCTTCTTATCTCTCTTCCTGCCTTAAAGATGAAAGCAGATTTTTCACCCATCTCCAACCTCAAAAATAATTTACATCGTATCTCCCTTCTTTGGCTCCTTAAGTCACTTCTAACGTATCCTCCTTTTCCAGTCCCCCAAAAAACTAGTGAAACGTGTCTTTCCTCTTTCTCCACTCCTCAGGATGGGTGTCCTTTTCTCCTGCTGCTTTGCAAATATCCTCCGACGTTTCCTCCCTCCCGGCGCCCCAATTCCAGTCTGACGTGACTCCCTCCCTGCCCCACAATTCGTCTCTAACGTGACTCCCTCCTACCCTATAATTTCTCTCTAACATGGCTCCTTCTCTCGCCCACAGAAAGAACTGTTCTCTCCTCGTGACGGGACCGGTGTAGAGGGCCGTGACCGGAAGATGTCTAGCTCGAGCACCGGCAGTATGAAGTCTAAGTGGATGAAAGCATTTAAGTCGTTGAAAACACCCTCGTCTAGCAGTAATCCCCCTAAAGAGTCTGCAGACAGGTACGTCTTTGTGTTATCTCACTTGGATCTAAGCAAGCATCGTCTGTGGGCGCTATAGCTCACTTTGGGTCTAACTTAGCTTCGTCTGTAGAGCTGTTGCATTCATCTTTGTGTGGGCTGCCATCGTGAGGCCTATAGGTAGAACTCGTCTGAGGTGGTCTTTACATCAATTATGGTTCATTGTTTTGGCTGTCTTGCAGCATTCGTATGTGATGCCATTTTGTATGAATTTTTTTTTGTGCGACGAGTCTTGATGTAACTTCACATCAGGGATAAAAATCTCTCGGTTGATTAATTATTTTTTGTGTTGAGCTTTTTCCTTTGTTTATTACGAGCCGCTGTATAGAAAATACGTACGAAATATTTCGTGGTCCAGAGTAGGCTGAGATGTTGATTTGCAAGGGATAAACCACTGACTATCTCCACAATTACATCTCAAGAGAAGGCGAACGTCGGCTTGTAAAGTCTAGTTCTTGTATTTGAAGGCATCTAATAAATATATTGACATTGAAGAGTCTGAATCAAATGTAGAATTTCTGTAGTGAGTGAAAGAACTTCGTAAACAGTGGGGTATGGTAAGCTGGGACCACATTGAACTCTGAGATCACTTTGATGAACATCTTGTGTTGACTTTATGGGAACATTCATGTAAAGGCTAGAAAACACTTTTTGGTTTTGAACGTTTATTTAACACCATCAGCCTAACTTAGTCACCCTTTGTATTAGGTGGGAAGGAATGTGTTTCTACACACATACTACCTACATGCATACATTTCAAACCAATGAGGAGCTTTCTATCGATTCTGAAAAAGTTTCCAGAAGGTTCGTACTAAAACACTCGAGCATTGTTCAAGTGTTCAAATGTTGCCCACAATAACAGTTACTGTACTGCGTGCATGGTCCTAACGCCTTATCCCCAATAATGATGCGAGAGAATAGAAACCTACGTACCACCATCATTGACACGTTGTCTTTGGAGAACGTCATGAGGGGATAGTGTTCACACTCATTCTTGAGCGCTTGCAAACTAATTTAGCCTTTCTGTCCTCACTTGCTTGTCGATATTGTTTTAGTCATGTCATAACTTTATGGTTATTTTATGCGTGGTAATGAAATATTAAGGCCAATTCTATAATATAACTTGCACAATCTGTAATTTATGATTGTTTTTGTTGTTTGTGCATTCTATTCATACGTCCCCACTTTGCTCGGTTACTCGTTTTTGTTTTGGTTGCGCTCGATTGCAATGCCAGATTGAGTAACCTTTTGTTCGGTTGAAATGGCAGACTGACAAGTTTTCATGGGATCAGAAGACTTTCGATTGACTTGAGTGCAATAGAGTGAAGAAATTCGTTCATGTTTAGTCTTTCACAAGAAGCCAACACTACTTTACCAGTAATCGTTCATTGCATCGATTATTTTTGTAGAAATGTCAAAGGTATCCAACATTGCTGCCAAGTGTATTATGTAAGTTTGAATTATTATTAGTTTGAATTTTTTTGTGAAATAAAATCCATGATTATTTCAGTGAAACTTTCACTGCTGAACTCAATCACATATGCTTGAACATTTCTGCCTCTGGACATGCAATGTTCAGTTTAGATTTAGGTTAACACCTGATATTAAATAAGAATTACATCTTCATTTGATCTGATATTTGGTGTTGTAATATTAATATTTGTGTTGTATTATCATGACTTTAACAGAAATATGCCAGTCTTAAAATCCCTCACACTTGTTTGTGTTACTAAAGATCTTGAACTAACTAAATTCTCGCGCTGGTTTCCACCTCCAACTTTGCTTCGTTCCAACATTTGTGTTCTGTGTAATGGGTGTGGGACTGCAATCGAGAGTGGAGGTAGAGAAGTGTGTTGATGTTCCAATAAATGGTGTACCAATCTTGTCTCAACTAGAAATGCAGACTTTGTTTCCATATCTCGTGATTGATTTCTGTCTATTTTCTTGCATTATGCAATTGCTGTAATTGTATTCTCTTTAACCTTGAAGTGGCTCGTATTTACTTGAACCGAGAAAATGTGTATGTGATTCATCTTGCCGAGCCACTGTTTGTTTCGACGGACTTTAAGGAAGACTCGTACAAACAATGGACTCAAGTGTTATTCTCATCAACATAGTTTGTTGTTACCTAACTCCTACATGTAGCCTAGCAATTACTGCCAGTGGTCCTACAATACACGAATGAGAGATCACTGATGCCCTTAAAATGGTTTAGGTGACGAGGGGTACCTGTTTCTCTAGATTAGTTATACGTTATCTGGAGCTCGGTTTGATGTCCAACTTTTGATGATGTTGGCTTTAAAGGATGTGGCTAATCACTTCCCCTGTGCATTCAGTTCGTGCCAGTAACTTCTTTGAGGCCAAAATCAATTAAGACTGCCGATGATTGTTTTAATTCGGTAATGGTTGGTCCGGGTGGGTAAATTGAACTGAAATTGTTGGATCTTCAATTATTTCCAGTTCAGCGCTTGAGTGCTGTGACAGAGAGCGTGGACAATTTACGAGCGTGGACAGTTTACGAGCGTGGACAGTTCACGAGCGTGGACATTTTGTGAGTTAGGGCAGTTTGTGAGTTTGGGCAGTTTGTAAGCGTGAACTGCATACGAGCGTGGACAGTTTGTGAGTTTGGGCAGTTTACAAGCGTGGACAGTTTACGAGCGTGGACAGTTTACGAGCGTGGACAGTTTACGAGCGTGGACAGTTTACGAGCGTGGACAGTTTACGAGCGTGGACAGTTTACGAGCGTTGACAATTTGCGAACTGAGATAGTTTGTGAACATGGACAGTTTGTGAACATGGACAGTTTGTTAGCATGGACAATTTGTGGGCAGTTTGCGAGCTTGACAGTTTGCAAACGGTTTCAGTTTGAGGCGCCAGTGCAGTTTGAAATGTGTTAAAGTTAGCGAGTTTGAGCAGATTCAGAGGTGGGGCGATTTCAGTGCAAGCAGGGATAGTTTCAGAGCAAGCAGGGATAGTTTCAGAGCAAGCAGGGATAGTTTCAGAGCAAGCAGGGATAGTTTCAGAGCAAGCAGGGATAGTTTCAGAGCAAGCAGGGATAGTTTCAGAGCAAGCAGTGATAGTTTCAGAGCAAGCAGGGATAGTTTCAGAGCAAGCAGGGACAGTTTCAGAGCAAGCAGGGACGGTTTCAGAGCAAGCAGGGACGGTTTCAGAGCAAGCAGGGATAGTTTCAGAGCAAGCAGGGATAGTTTCAGAGCAAGCAGGGATAGTTTCAGAGCAAGCAGGGATAGTTTCAGAGCAAG